>CM041778.1:247787912-248095358 GCA_023374045.1 Limonium bicolor | reverse complement strand
GCTCTTGGAGTTTTAAGAAGATAGGAATGAAGAGCTTGATGAGAGGAAGAGATTGGTGGTCTTTGTTTTTGATTTGGACAAGTGAGCTAGATTTAGCAAGTGGTCAAAGCTGTGTTTTAATGGTGGTAGTGGTTTATCGTGAGAGAACAAAGAAGAAGGAAGAAGAGAGGTGGGAAACCGTGTGAGCAAGGAAGGGAAATGAGAGAATGAAGATAGGTTTCTTTTAGAAGATATTTGTAGTTTAAAGTAAATAGTACTTTCATTAGTCATCATCATTTACTTAACAAAAAATAAGAGGGTGGTGAGTCACCAACCTTAGAAAACCGGCCCCTATATAATGAGGGTAATATAGTCTTTGTTTGTCAATTTAATTACTTATACCACATATGTTACAAAATAGCTTGTAAAAATCACTATTCACCTATACAAGGCACTTAGAAGTGAATTTTTGATTTCCCATTAATATAGCCACCCAAATGTGATACTATATAGTACACATATATATTTAAGAGTAATGATGGACATTTAGCCACTCAAAACTCATTTACAAGACAATTTTTCAAAAACGTGCTTTAAGACTTCTTAAAGCACATTTTGTGTTTTAACTTGTTTTCAAGCTTGGTTTTCTTTGGTAATTGGTTTAATATGTTCATTAGTATATGAATGAGGTCTTGGTAAGCTCATTAGGTCTTACTCAAGTTTATCCCAGCTTAGAGCACATTTTGGCTCTTATTGACTTTAAAGCACATTTGTGTTTCCTTTTGTTTAAATTTGTTTACTAAGGTTTCTAAGACTCTTTTTAGTCTTAATAAATCATGTTTTAATGTTTAACCAACATACCAAGGTTTGGGGTATTTCACACACACTTAAGTCTTCACCGGGATAGGAGTCTTCCTCACATTTTCTTTGAAGCATGTGTCCACCTTGGAGTGGTCCATGATTATCGCACCTGCAAACACATCAGAAACCACAAAATTTGACGCTCAAAGCATCACTTAACGCACTGGCATTGGGATCACCAGTGAGTGAGCTGGATGTAGCTATCTAGAGAAAAAAGATCTCAATAAAATATGGATATCAAAAGAAAAATGGAAAAGAAAACCAGAACATGATTTACTCAATTTCGATGATGTCCGGGATTGTGTCTGAATGTATTTGGTCTGGGCGGGTTAGCTAGTATGGTTTGTCTGATGTCCGGGCTAGCAGTCCGGACGCAAGTCTAGACATGCTACTAACTCCGTCCGCTATATCCTGTGTGACATCTTGACCCGTACTCATGTTCGGACACAACACAAATTGAAAAATATACTCTTACTCAACAACACATTATTAACCTAAGCATAAAATAAACTGAAACTCACCACTCATTGCCTCCCATCAGCCTCCCTTCTTATAGTCTTTGCTAGAATTTTCGGGATGGCTAACCTGTATTTAGGTCCTTAAGAAATATTCATTGCACACAACCTTCCTATCCATGCAGTACCTATAAATTTCTTGATTCTAGACCCATTCACCTGATATTTCTCCTTTACATTCACTAATTCAATTACACAAATTGGGAGATACTAATAATGGTGTAAGGTCCCGACCAGTATGATTTCAATTTACTTTAAAGAGTTTGGGTCTTGAGTTGCACAACAAACTTGCTCTCCAGCTTGAAGTAACGCTTTGCAACCATCTTGTCATGCCAGTGCTTTGGTTCTCTCTTTATATCTGACAATAATTTTCATAAGATCTAATTTCTTCTAATTTTTTCTCAACTGGAACTTACACTAGTCTTCGCTTTTTTCATATCAAAATTCATGCCTTCAACGCACAGTGCGACTTGTACTCCAACTCTACAGAAAGGTGACATGCCTTCCCAATAATCAAATTGTATGGAGACATGCCGATGGGTATCTTGAAGGCGGTGCGGTAAGCCCAAGCGCATCATCCATTTTGAGTGCAATCTTTACGAGAAGAATCCACCATCTTCTATAAATCCACTGAAGCTCTCGCTTTGTCACCTTGGCCTGCCATTTGTCTGAGGATGGTAAAATAAGCAACCTTATTCGAACCCCATACTTCTTCAACAAAGCTTCAAATTGGAGGTTGCAGAAGTAGGACCACCATCACTAATAATAGGCTCTAGAACACCGAATCTAGTGAAATATTCTTTCTTGAGGAACTTCGCAGCACTTGAGCATCATTAGTAGAGCAGGCAGGGGTTCCGCTCTTTTAGAACATAATCAACAGCTACTAAGACGTAAAGATTACTAAGGAATTGGGAAAGGACCCATGAAATCATACCCAAACATTAATAACTTAATTTTCAGCATGTTGTTCAATGGAATTCAGCGATAGAGAGGGTTACCTTGTTTTGACACCGATCACATGTAGAAACGAATGCATGACAATCCTTGTGAAGGGAGTTCCAGCAAAAACTTGTTTCGAGTACTTTGCGGCCGTGTGAGTGGACCATGATATCCACTGGCTTCTTTGGAGTGGCAATGAAGGAGATATCTTTGACTTTTTAATTTCTGAGCATCTCCCAATTTTTCCATCTGCACAAACTTTAATAGATAAGAATTATCCTAAAATAGTGTATACTACAGAAAAGAACCTCTTTCACTGCTGTATGTCATGTCAGCTGGAACATCTTCTTGACAAGGTTCGCTATATCTATGAACTATGATGCTCGACCTTTTCAATTACAAATCGACTCATCACGTAAAGACTCATTGATATGAGTTCCGTCATCGGTCACCTCCATCTAGATAGGTGATCGGCTACAACATTTGTGTTCCCTTCTTATCCCTGATCTCAATATCAACTCTTGCAATAGAAGAACAACAGGAGATCCATCTAATCAAATTGAGCTTTGAATCCGCTTTAGCAAATAAATACTTAAGGGAAGAAATGGTCAGTTGCACATAACTTGACTACCTATAATAATATCAAACTTATCCAACAAAACTACTGCTAGTAACTCCTTCACTGTGGTTGCATAATTCTTCTGGCATCATTCACATACAACTGGAATAATAAATAACTTAAGAGTTTTATCCAATTTCTGACAAAAAAACTCCCCATCGGAATTGATAAGTGGTGAAATAATGTTATTTTAGGTCTTTATTCACCTTCATTTACTTGGTACATAACTATTTCACCACTTAATAGAGTGTATGTGATTAATAGTGAACTTATATAGTTTGATCTATTGATAGGTAAAATATCATTTTGAGCATACTTTTGGGTTCTTTTAGAGCTATTGGGTGCAACACGATTCTCCATCTTTCAATATTTCTAACACTGCAAACAGGGAGCGATTCCGAGCCATAATGAAGATTTTAGGCCCTTAACAGTTGGAGAAATCACTACTGGTCCTGACCGACCCTAGGACCAACCAGGGTGGGTCGTCGGAAGTTCCGGAGGCCGGATTACTATTTTCAGGGGCCAAAAGCTACTGGAATCGACCGACCCTAGGACCGACCCTTGGAGGTCAGTCGGGTAAAAAAACGTGCATGTGATTTCTTTACCAGAGGGTCGACCGATCCACGGACCGACCCTAGGGCGGGTCGGTCGGACGGAAAATTGCCCAATTTGTGTTTTAAAAAGCTGGATTTAGGGCAACTCATTCCTATTATTCAATACCCACGACTCTAGCCAGAAGAGGGAGAGAGAGAGGTGACCAAGAAGGAGAAAAAAAAGAGTAGAAAATAAGAGGAGAAGAGGAGGAAGAAGAAAGTGAAGAAACTACCTTCATTGAAGCTCCAAAGCTCCTCTAATGGATACATCCCTCTTTTCGCTTCTTTTTTCTTTCCAATGGTTGAGTAGTCCCATTTTGTATCAGGATGGGGTTTGACCCTAATATTGCACATTGAATGCTTGTGACCTAACTCATGAATGCTCTTGTTTTTATCTCCTTCAATATCAATTAATGCTTTATTGGATCAACTATGGCATTTATGGTGGTTTCATTCAACATTTAAGCTTGAGTTTGGAACTAGACCCAAAGGGGGATAACCCTAACTTTTGCTCTCTAGATTTGGGGGTAAAACCTTAGGGCTATTATTTAAGAGTTTTTGCTTAAGCTACTTAGTGACTTAAACCTCCTTTAATTAAGGGGTTTGGCTAAGAATTGGGTTTCCCCATGATTTGGGGATTCATGACTTGAGCTCTAATAATAGACAACGAGATTATGAGTAATGGTTATGAGATTCTTTAGGTGATTTAGGTGATTCCCCATTATCCTAGGGTACTTTCCTCCCATTCCATCAAACAAACAATTTACTGTTTTATTGTTTTCCCATGACAAACAACTAAGCTTGCCTCCGGCTAACCCCCGTTTACTGTTTTTATTCGCATTTTACTAAAGTGCCGAAGCTTGGAATTTAAAACCAATTTCCTAGTGGATACGACTGATGCACAGATTATTAATATATCTTTTAGTGCTTAAACCCCTTATCTTTCTTGTATTTTCCTAAGTTTATGATTTTATAATGTTTATATCTTTGTTAAGGTGAAAATACCTCATACTGGCTTGTTTGGTGTTTTTATAACTTAGTATGCGATCTGGGGGAAATTCAGTAAAAAAAGGCAAAACTGGGTCTTGTCCGGACTTACGTCCAACCCTGTGGTCCGACACGTTGTACTGTCCGGTAAAGTCACTCGGACGCTGACCCGGACGCGACTAAACTCTTACCAGTCGAAGCTTGAACGTGTCTGGATGACATGCCCGGCCTTGTGACCCGGACGTGCTCAGATGGACAAAAATATTTACGATCACGAGTGCAGCGCGGAGATTTCTAATATATTTTCGTTCAGCCAGGGCGTCCGGCTAACTGACCCGGACATAGAGCCAGACTCTCACATGCTACAGAATCTCACCTGACAACTCTATCTCTTGTCAGGCTAACTTACCTGGACAGTTGAGCCGGACACGTGCATTTTATGTCCAGATCTTCTATTTTTTAAAAGGCGTTCACGGGAGACATTTAACATTCAGATTTCAAAACAGAGAGACGTGAGACCTTTTCTGAAATACCCCGAACTTAAATACAGGGATTAACATAATTCTAATATGTATTTAGGGCCTAACAATACCTAATTAATATTTGTAAGGAAATAAATCCAAAAGAAATAAGAAACGCTTAAAAGGCGAAAAAACGCTAAATAAGCGTTAATAACCATAGGAGGTATGAGACCTCGTATAGCGTATTATATGGATTCCAAAGGTTTAATAAGACCTAAATAATATATGGGAACAACCCCGAAGAAAACGGACCCAAATAATGAATTAAAACACTAATAGAGCTTTAGAGCGCGTTTTTCGAGAAAACCCGAAAACGTGACTTTAGTGGTCAAACAGACCCGTAAAAATTTATAAATCATTAAATATAATTATTAGGCTTTATGGAAGTTTAATAACCAATAAAAATAATTTAAACAAGAAAATTCCGGAAAACGGGCCCGGTTCGTGAATAGTACCAAAACCGGGTAAAATAACGAGCGTTTTCTGTAAAAGACGAAAAACGCTCCAACTAGTTAATACTGAGTGGGACCGATTTTTAATAAGTTAGATAACCCCCTCACACACACATGTAACTAGCTAATTAAGTAAGAGAGCAAAAAGCAAATAAAGTGAAAAAGGTAAAAGTACCTTACATACTCTCTCACCTCTCACTTTTCTTCTCTCTCTCCCATTTCCTTCTTCCCCACCGTACTCCCTCTCTTTCTCCTCCTCTGGCTGCGATTTGAGCTCCTCCTCTACAACCATGGAAGCTTCATCTTCTTCTCCTTGCTCCATCTCCATTTGAGCTTCAATCACAAAAATAAGTACATATTTGTAATCCCCTCATCCTCCTCTACATTTCCCTCTTTCAAAATTCAAAAAGGATGAGTTTCATCTCCATGGGTTTTCCCCATTTGAAGAGAAAAGCACACCATTATGGAGCTTGGAGTCTCCTCTTTCCAACAAGGTAAAATCTACATGAAAAACTCATGTTTCCACCATCTCCTCTCATAACCGATTTTTACCCATATGTAATACCTTGTTTTTCTCTCTCTCTTTTTGAGCATAATATCAACCTTGCAATGGTGGTGGATTCCCTTCTTGAACCAAGGGCTAAAACCCCTCTTAAAAGCTTCAAAAGGTAAACCCTAGAAATTGTTTTAACACTTTAAATGAATTAGCACTAATTTAAGGATTAGTATATTAACTGTAGTTGTTTTGTGTTCATTGGATGATGGGAATGGAGTTTGGCAACTCCATTCCCCACATGGCCGATTTGGACAAGAAAGAAAGAAGAGGAGAATTGGGAGAAAGAATGAAGGAATTATAAGCTCAAGGTAAGGACTCTTTACTAATGTTAATTTTAGTGCATTAGAGTAATGGGAATGGGTAAACCAATCTAAAGAACCCAAATAATGTATTAGTAATGTAATTGGGGAAGTTTGAGTATTTGTGAACTAGTATGTGGATTGTAGGCCTTGGAGCAAGTGTATTGACTAAGTGCATTAGTAATGTGGATTGAGGAAGTAAAGATGCATTGGCATTGTAATTGAGGAAGTATTGATGTGCTAAAATTTTGTATGTGTGCTGGTAGGACCCTTGTATGGGTGTGGCTAGAATAGGAATGATTTTGGTGAGAATGTGTATGTGTGGCTAAGTAAGGAAAGTAGATGAACTATGGCAAATTTTGGTAGGAATATTTGCATTATGGATGACTTGGTGAATGGGAGAACCAAGGTATGTATTGAGGATAGTAGAGATGTTTAATGACATGGAGTAGTGATTATAGTATGAGAATGAAAGAATGTAAAATCTGCAACAAGAGTGTTGAATGGTATTGGAGGAACTAGGAGAACATGTAAAATCTGCAACAAGAGTGTTGAATGGTATGGGAGGAACTAGAAGAACTTATGTACTTGACCTAGGGAATGAGTGTTGGGCTTGAAGAGGTGAGAGTAATGCATTGTAGGCCTTGGAGATGGCATTAGGAGAGGAAATTATGTATGGAGGAAGTAGGAACCAAAATCTGTGGAAAGAGGTATCAAATTGTTAGAAGAGCTAGGAAAGATTAGTGTACAAGAATTGGTAAAAAGAATGTTGGACTTGGGTATAGATGGTACAATTGCTTGGGAATGAATTGGCATGGTAAGAGGAGGTGTTTGGGATGCTAGGAGTGACATTGGTGGAGGAAGTATTGGATGGTAGGAGTTTAGTAAAATCTGTAGCATAGAGAATGAAAAACTGTTATAGGTGTTGAGAGGAAGTGAGGAATTGTGTAAATGGTTGATGGATTTAGTAATGAATTGATGGATGGACTAGGTGAATTAGAGGATTTAATTAGTGCTTAAACATGTAGGAAACATGTGGAAAAGAGTAGGAAAAGATTGGGTGTGGATTGAGTAGAGTTTGAAGTTCAAAATGAGCAATTAAAATAAGTACTGGGCTGGACGACCCTAGGACCGACCCTAGCAGGGTCGGTCGACCCGAAAATTGCAATCTCGGAAGCTTCTGCATCCGACGACCCAGGGGACCGACCCTACGACTGGGTCGGTCGAGTAGGAATTTTTGACGGGAATTGCTTCTGTAACGGACCGACCCAAGGACCGACCCTGGCTGGGTCGGTCGGGTTGGAATTTTTCTGTAATTGGAGTCTCTGCAGCCGACCGACCCATGGGTCCGACCCAGGGTGGGTCGGTCGGGTCAAAAAAAAAAAAAACTAAAAGATTATGATTAGTATATATATTATATATATGTATATGTATACCCACCTATACATATGAGCATATATATGTAAGTATACCATTGTTAAACAATGAAAAGTAAGTAAATAAAATGTGAGTATAGGAATGTAAAGACTTAGTAAGTATGAGTTAGGAAACGTAAGGATAATCGAATTAAATTAATGATAGTTAGATTAATTATTCAATTGTATGTACATCATAGGATTTGATTTGTGAACACCGGAGGAACGTTGGGATACAAGTACAACGGTGAAAGGATGATTTCTTCTGCCCTGTATCCTAATCTGGTTACCCCGATTTGTGTGCTTATTTGACCACCTAAGAAGAGATAAATGCATGAATCGGATTATATTGCACTTACTTGTGCTTGTTTACATTGTTCTCATATTTTGTCTTGAACACAAGTTTGTATAATTCATGAAACATATGAATGATGATGATGCGTATTGTATTTGTAGTGTACTTGTATATTGTAATGTATTCGTATGTATGTGTACATGGGTATTGTAGTATTGTGGCTTGGATGTGGACTTGTGCTAATTCCTAACTATCTAACTCCTAACTTAAGTGAGTAAATTGGAATGAGTACAAGTCCGATATAGCTTCGGCCACGCGGTGAGGATGCGAGTCACAAGAGGTTGGCTGCAATTCCTGACTCTTAAACTGGTCCGCGGCCCAAATCCCTTAAATGTGTAGCATCCGGATTGGTGAGTCAAGTAAATCCCGGAGGTGGGACGGTGTAGTCCCCAGGGCCGGCGGATCCCGACGACTTAACTTGAGTAAGAGTAAGAGTAAGTAAGTATGGATCCGTAAGTAAGTAATGAGTATGAGTATGTATGTGCGTGTGAAGTAACGAGTAAAAGAGTAATCTCCACCCGATTAACCCGGGTGGACCAATGAAGCTAACAAGGATTGTATTATGTGTATGTAATGAGTATGTGTATTTCGGAAGAGGTAAGTATGTATTGGTGGTTTATATTGTATTCCTTGTATGGACTGAAGTGTATGTATGTATGCCTTGCGTAAGTACTGTTTGTATTGTGTATAAGAGCATGTATGCATGTATGCTTGTATGAAAATGAACCGCATGTATTCGACCAAGTGGTCGGCGTACCCTCACTAGTACGCGGGGTATGCGGTTATCATGCTCGCGAAAGCTGACCCCTTCGGGGGACATTTTTTTAGTGTGCAGGTACCCGAAACGAATACGGTCAAGGAAGAGACCGGAAGCACACCCTGGTATTTGGAAGTAAGTAGCGTGTGAGGAACGGGAAGTAAGTAGCCTCTTAGTGAGTATGTATGAACTTGAAGAGATAGTACATTGTATAATGATCCTAGTAAACTCGGTATGTAGATTATACTGTATTGTACTTGGATTACTGTATCGAACGGAGATGTGGTAGCATCTGGTAAATGGGGAATGCATTGTAGATTTGTAGTACTCGGGATTCCGGTCCATCAGACCGATGCTGTATGTAGAATCAAGCCTTGTTAGTCACGTGGGTGACTAACGGCATTGTATCACCCATTGTATGTAAATATATATCCGCTGCGTGTATCTATATGTAAGGAGGTTGGACGGTAAGCATGGTATTAATGGTAGGGGTGTTACATTTTCGAGACTGAAGAGCCCTGTGAACTTCTTCTACACCAGGAGGAGAATTTCTGCTCCGATTTCTTCAGTCTGTTCAACCCGACTCCTTACAAATCTCAGATTAACATAGAGATGATTTCTACATCTCTTCTCTTGTTTATTTCTTCTGTTACTATGCTGGCTAAGGGAATAATCTCCGGGGTATGGTGGTTGTATATAGTTAGGTTTTGTAGTTTTATTATCAGTCGATATGGGATTAAACTAGGGTTTGTTTCAGATTATAAATCGTGTTTGCGCTATCAATGAAACTTTCTATTTTATTTTTAGCTTTGTGAAAGTTTGTCAAGATCTGATCCGTGATTGATAGCTAGGTCATTATAATCTGTTAATCTGTGGATAGCTTTATCTGATTAATGAGTTACCCTTCAGATGCAATTTTAATTCGTATGCTTAATCCCTCTACCTAGTAGTGATAGGTTTATGATTTTAATCTATTGCGTTCTACACAGTGGAGTTCTAATTGGCTAGGATTTAGTCTCTTAGAAACTTGCTAGAATAGCCGAACCCTATTCCCAATCAACTGATAATAGAATTGCATAACCTAACTTAGAAATCACCTAAACCTGGAGTTCCGCTTTTGTATATTTTTATCAATCACTCTTTGCTTGCTTTTAACTTTAGTGATCAACAATTTCCCTCGATTACATCCTTTGCTAGGAATTAAATTATTCTCTTAGTCCCCTTGTTCGATACCCCGGGTGCTCATATTACTTAACTGCTACGACCGGGAATTGTTTTTGCAACCCGTAGGTTTATTTTATTTATTAATTTCTAGAATTAATTTCATAGATTTTAGTAGATCAAAATAACCGTTTGCAAATTGGCGCCGTTGCCGGGGACTAGATTTCTATCTAGTCCTTAGCCTTGGTTGTTAGTTTATTTTGTTTTTTGTTTATATTTTATTTTACTTTGTTTTCTTAAGTTATTTTAATTTATCTATTGTTTAATTTTATTTTTGTTTGTTTCAGTATTTTTCATATATGCTTTTTTATTATTTATTTTATTTTCATTCTAATCTGTTTTTGTTTGTGTTTTTCTTTGGTGACCTTTTGCAGGTAGTTGATGGTACATACCCGTTCTCGGTCTCGGATACTTATATTGATTTAGATAAGGTTTTGGACCCAGAGATCGGAGCGTACCTTTCAGCGAGCCAGACACCAACAACGGTTTCAAAGACATTAGAAATGGCGGCTCCAGCAAATGGTGCTCAGGCGATGAGGCAGTTCAATCGACCTGAAGCTGTACCGAGGAGAAGTCCGGTAGTCCTCCTTGTCTCACACTGGGACAGCCTGTTCTTTACAGAAGAGTGGAAGGGCCCTGAAACCTTTCCACCAGTCCAAAGGTTGTTTGGGAGCTACCTGGAGGCACATTCGATGGAAGTAATCTCAATGACGCTCTGGATCAGTATATCGCTTCCTTATTGAATTGATCAAATCGGGGTGTTCTGAAGGTTTGTTGGAAATTTGTTCGGTTTGAGTCTCTTTCCTAATACCCTATATGGTGAGGTTGTTAATTGGTTTATCATCTTCCTTCTAGTATTATCATGACATGGGAGCAGATGACTACCAGGTTTCTATGATAAATATTATCCTATTTTCTCGAACTATTGACTTGGTAGCGCTTTGCTTACTTTTAAACAGACAGGTTCTAGATGATATGTGAGGCATGGGATAGATTTAAGGAGAAGCTTAGCCAGTGTCCACACCATGGCCAAGACATGACCTACATAGCCATGACGTTCTGTCACGGGCTCCACCATATACACAAGGCTAAGGTGAGATCTGCTCTAGGTGGTGACATCCTCAACAGATCTAACACCAAATTCATGGCGGCCATGGGACTTATATTGATGAGTTACGCCAGTGGGGATCAGAAAGTGGCCGGTCTATGACTGTTCCTGTGGAGTAAATGGTTCAGAACCTCGATCCTTGATGACGCCCATGGAGGAGACTCAGGCACAACAACTACTTTGGCAAGTTCTCTGGTTAAAGATTTGATGATTTTATGATTAACCAGCAAACCAGTGCAGCAGGTAAGAGGATAGCTACCAGCACATTGGACTCTCTTGTTGTCAATGTGGGGGAGCTCATGCTTTTTGAGATGTGCCCACAATTGGAGGAGATGAGACAAGCTGAGGAAGCTCATTTTGTGGGGCAGGGGAATTACAGCCTTGGAATAAGAACCACCATCTAAATCTCAGGTCTGTTAATTCCAATAATGCTTTGAATTCTAACCTTTTGCAGGGTAATCAGTAGGGACCACCTGGGTTCTCTCAACCTTCTTATAATCAAGCCTGCCCAATAGGCCAGCTTCAGCAGGGCCAAAGTTCCTATCAGCCCGTTGCACCTCAACATCTTGCTAAATCCTGTCCTCCGATGCGAAGATGGACCAACTTCAGGAGTTGATTGCATCCATGTAGAGTACCGAGAAGACTCACACTGAGACTCAGAATAATATCAATCAATCCTTGAGGGCTGGTCAGAAAAACATGGAGAACTCGCCTAGAGTATGCAGCAGCAGATGAATCAGATGAACCAGATACTCCTTAATCAGCAGCAACAGCGACAACCTGGCACATTTCCTTCCCAACCTCATCCAAATTCGAAGGAATCAGCTAAGGACTTGATTGTTTGTGAAGAGGTAATATCTCCTGTGGTTGATCTTGAGGATGATACTGTATCTATTGGAGTAACATTGAGAAGTGGAAGACGATTGAAAGATAAGCAAAAAAGAACAAGTGGCTGAAGACCAAACTGGTGAAGAGATCAACCTTTCTTCTGTTGATGCACCATCAGGGTCTTCAGTCCCTCATGTGGTAAATTCTGAGGAGATCCAGGCCCCTATTCTTCCTACTCCCTCTCCTTCTCATATTACTATTGATGTCTCTTCCTCTCCCTAAGTAGGTTGAACTTCCATTTCCTAATAGGATGAAGAAGAAACATTGGATGAACAATTTGCTAAATTTCTGAGCATTTTTAAGAAATTAACTCTTGACATCCCTTTGATTGATGCTTTGCAAGAGATGCCTAATTATGCTAAATTTTTAAAGGATTTTCTAACAAAGAAAAAAAGAAAGAGGATAAAAAAACTGTCCACCTGATAGAGGAGTGCTCTGCTGCTCTTCTTCGAGCACTTTCTTCTAAGTAGAAGGATCTAGGCAATCCCATTGTCCCCTGTTTCATTGGTGATGTAGATTGCGGTAGTGGCTTGTGTGACTTGGGTGCTAGCATCAACATTATGCCCTACGCCACCTTCCTGAAGGTACGAGGTGGAGAGTTGCAACTAGTCCCCTTCAAGCTTCAGCTAGCCAACAAATATGAGATCAAACAAATGGGTATTGTTCGAGATTTAGTAGTTGGGGTGGATTGTTTTATTTTTCCCACTGATTTTGTTGTTTTGGATATGGATGATGATGTAGAAGTTCCTCTTATTTTGGGTCGACCTTTTCTGAGTACTGCTAAAGCAATTATTGATGTGCATGATGGTAAGATTACTTTGCGGTATGAGGACGAAAAGATTGAGTTGGACATGAAGAAGATGATGAGGTCAACTTCTAATTCTGCTCATTCAGTGACGTCGGTAAGTTTGGTAAATGATGATGGAGAATATTGTGATTTGTTAGATATTGTTGACATGTTTTCTTATACTTCTTTTTCACTTACTGATTCCGAGCCATTGGAGCAAGTTCTTGTTGCTTCTTTGGAGGAAAAAACTACAAGTATTGAGGTTAATGCAGCGCTTGCTCATATGGAGAGAGGAAGGGCTAGTTTTCAAGCTTATCACCCTCCGTTGGAGAGGCTTGATAGAGAGATTCAGAGGACTATTCCTTCTATCGAGTAGCCACCTACACTTGAGCTTAAAGAGCTCCCTTCTAACCTTAAGTACTCTTTTCTTGCTGATAATAATTGATTGCATGTCATTGTTTCTTCTTCTTTTTGACTTCTGGGCAGGAAGGCAAATTACTTGAGGTGTTGAAGAGGCATAAGAGAGCAATCGGGTGGACTTTAGTTGACTTCAAGGGCATTGACCCAACCTTCTGCACACATCATATCTATATGGAGTAAGATTACAAGCCCATCAGACAGCCACAACGTCGGCTCAACCCCAACATGCAAGAGGTTGTAAAGAAAGAGGTGTTGAAGCTTCTGGACGTTGGGATCATCTACCCCATCTCTGACAGTACATGGGTGAGTCCTGTTCAGTAGTTCCTAAGAAAGGTGGGTTTGAGGCTGTTCTGAATGACAAAGGTGAGTCAGTTCCTCAAAGAAAGATCACTAGTTGGCGTATGTGTATAGATTATAGGCGTTTAAATTCTGCCACCAGGAAAGATCATTTCCCTCTCCCTTTATTGATCAAATTCTTGAAAGGTTGGCTAGGAAGAGTATTATTTTTTTTCTAGATGGTTTTTCAGGGTACTTTCTGATTCCTATTGCACTAGAGGACCAAGACAAGACCACTTTCACTTGTCCTTATGGTACCTTTGCATACAGAAGAATGCCCTTTGGACTGTGCAATGCTCCTGTCACCTTTCAACGTTGCATGCAGGCGATCTTCGCAGACTTCATTGAGCAGAGCATTGAGGTATTTATGGATGATTTTTCTGTTTATGGCTCTAGCTTTGATGTTTGTTTGGCGCAGCTTGATCAAATCCTAGGCCGATGTGAGGAGACAAATCTGGTTCTTAACTAAGAGAAGTGTCACTTTATGGTCAAGGACGGGATTGTGCTAGGTCACAAAGTTTCTGCTAAGGGGATTGAGTTGACCAAGCGAAGGTAGAGGTAATTGAGAAATTGCCAACACCTACTTGTGTGAAAAAGGTAAGAGCTTACTTAGTTCATGCAGGTTTCTATTGACGGTTTATTCAGGATTTTTCTAAAATTGCAAAACCGTTGACTGCCTTGCTTCTGAAAGATGCCCCATTTGTTTTTTCTGATGATTGTTTGTCTGCTTTTGATTCGATTAAGCAAAAACTGGTAGCTGCACCCATTGTTGTTTCACCTGACTGGTCATTACCCTTTAAGATTATGTGTGATGCCAGTGATTATGTAGTGGGGGCAGCTCTGTGCGAAAGGAAACACAAAGTTCTCAGGGTCATTGCTTATCCAAGCAAAACATTGAATGATGCCCAGAAGAACTACACCACCACTGAAAAAGAGCTTTTGGCTGTGGTATTTTCCCTTGACAAATTTAGATCATATCTTTGGGGAAGTAAAGTAATTGTTCATAATGACCACACTGCTCTTAGATATTTATTTGCTAAGAAAGAGGCCAAGCCTCGCTTGCTTCGTTGGATTCTCTAGTCACAGGAGTTTGACAATGAAGTAAAAGATAAGAGTGGTAAATTGAATGTCATGGCTGACCATCTTTCTAGATTAGTGGTTCCTGATGATGGTGTACTGATTAATGAATTCTTTCCTGATGAAACTGTCTTTATTTTGAATAAAATTCAAGAACCATTGTAACACCCTGGATTTTTACCTCAAAACACAGCTTATGGAAATACAAATCTAATGGCGCAAACGGCATCAAAAACGGACTTCAAACGAGTCCTAAAAGAGCAAAACAGAGTTGGTCCGAACTTGTGTCCGGACATGGTAAGTTCGGACACAAGCCGAAGAGAAATAGACTGCGGAAAACCAAACGTCCGAACTTGTGTCCGGACATTGATATTCGGACACAAGTCGAGAGTTAAAAGGTCTGAAAACCAAAGGCGTCCGAACTTGTGTCCGGACTTTGAAGTTCGGACACAAGTAAGTTTGAAAAGTCCGAGAAATTTAACGTGGCGTGTCCGAACATCCAAGTTCGGACCAAAGTTCAGACACGCCTAAACATCGATGTCCGGACGGACGTTCGGACATTCGGACAGGTCCTTCAGTGCAGTTCAGAAAACGTAAATAGGACCCAAAACTATTAAAAACTCTTAATCTATAAAACACAATAACAATATGAGGAACCTTGAACAGATAAGATCATTGCCAAGTACCCAATACGAAGCTCAAACTTAATAAAACTGTTTCATAAATACTAGCAAACTCAGTTAATCAAATCTGGAATGAACATAACCTTAACATAGCAGCGGATCTCAAAACGTCCAGGGCATTACCGCCACACCCAATTCCCATGGGTGCTCAGGCTAATGAACTACATAACACTAGAACAAAAGTTATCCTTCAAATCACGCGGAAGCAAATAAACAATTAATGTATGAAAACTTTGAGCACATAACAACATCTCTCAAATACTGAAATCCAGAACATCGCCTTATTAATATGTGGTCCCTAAACTATGTGATTCGCCGCCCCGATCCCCACAGTCACTCATCCATACCTGCGATCATAAAACATAGACAGAAACACAGAAAGGATCGCACAAATCAGAAAAACTGAGTAAATTCTACCTCAAACTGTAAAATACATTTCAGAACACATTTGCCTTTAACAATCAGATGGGGAGATTTGCTGAACAGTTGAAGAATTTCCAGAAAAGCATATAAATACCGAAACCGCAGTAGGGAGCTTTCAACAGGAAGCAATAGTCACAATTCCGAACACGGGGTCACCTATGGGACCCCAAACCACAATTCCAGGACAGTCACCTATGGGACCGTCAAACAACCACCTCACCCTAAGTCCTTAAGTGTGCACACCCCCTATGAAACAGCAGTAACATAGAGTAGATCATAGAGCTTAACTGCAACAATGTGTGCAGTGCAAATAATATCAATAATGGGGAGCACCTATGGGCTCCCAAACACAAAAGAACAACCTGTGAAAGACTCCCAAAACCACAATTGAAACACCACAATCTCAATCCAATTCCTCAATTCCAAAAACGTGGGGAATAATCCCAAATCTCCAACCATAACCAAGATAAAACACAACGAACCCTTTTCCAATATTTCGCAAAACCACAATCAAAACCATTGAGCATAGAATTTACCTGGAACAACCAAAACCCTCAAGAGCCCAACTGCTCCGGACTATTGATAGCACTCGTCGATGTAATCGGCGTCTAGGTAATCAAAATAAGCAATCAGAATTTACCGAACAACGAATAAACAACTAAACAACTAAGTAGAATACATTACCCGACAATCTACCAACTGGACACCAGGGAATAATCAACCTCGACGGACACAGCGAGAAAACACCAAGGGTTTGAAGAAGGAGAACGTGAAAATAATTAACGCCTTAAATAGTGAAGAGATATCAACCCTTAAATAGAATTGTTTGTATAATGAAAAGAAAATAACCTAATTAAAGATTTATGCTAAAAGGAAATACAAATAAAACATTTAAGAAGGAGTTCTAACTCTTGGAATTTTGAAATATCTCTAAAGGATAAAACTTGATAAATTAGGGAGATCAGTAAAAGAAAACTGATGGAGAAATTCAAGAAGGAATAAATCAGAATGAGAAAACAAAATCAAGAATCAATTAATAAATATTTATTTGAAAGGAGATAATTTAGAAAAGAAAAGATATGTTGTAGATAATTTAAAGGTTTACAAAGGAAAAGAACAACTCGTAAGAAGAATAAAAGATAATACCAGTAAAACAATTACTGAGAGAAGAATAAGGAGAGTTAACAAAATAATATTTTGAGTAGTCAAAAAGAAATTCGAACTCTGAATACTTAAAATAAGTTGGAAATAATATTCTAGAATAGTACTCTCGGAGTTTAAATAACTTAGGGAAATTAAGAGAGGGAATTTAATACTATATCATATAGCGTTGGAAATATAATTAAATCCATCAAAGCAACGTTACTAATATTCAGAAATACTTTAAGAAGAAAGATTAATTCCCTGGGCCACCTAACCTCAGACATGTCACTCATACCATATACTATATTATTCCTAGCTTGGAATTTCCTGGGTATTTCATCTCATCCCCCTTAAAGAAAGCTTCGCCCTCGAAGCTAAAACTCATCCATAAGGCGAAAAACTGATAGCGAATTACTGACTCGAGCGGTTACTTGATCGAAGATTTCTCATTTCCTCCTCTACCTCCCAGGTAGCCTCTTCGGTTCCATGGTTAGACCATAAGACCTTGACCATACGGATGGACTTCGATCGTGTCTCCCTGGTCTTAGTGTCCATAACTCTGATGGGGTACTCCTCATAGGACAGATTCTGCTCTAGTTCCAAGACTTCTGGCTGCAACACATGCAAAGGGTCGGGAACATACCGCTTCAGCTGGGAAACATGGAAAACGTTGTGAACTTTCTCCAGTTCACAAGGAAGCGCTAGTCGGTATGCCACCTCTCCAACCCTCTCCAAGATCTCATAGGGTCCAACGAATTTGGGACTGAGCTTCCCTTTCTTCCCGAACCTTGTTACTCCTCTCACAGGAGATACTTTCAAGAAAACTTTATCTCCCACCTCAAATTCCTCTGGTCTGCGCTTGAGATCGGCATAGGACTTCTGCCTGTCCTGGGCTGCCTTCATTCGTCTCTGAATCATCCGGACTTGCTCCATAGTCTCTTCAATCAACTGGGGCCCCAAAACAACAGTCTCACTAATGTCGCTCCAACATAACGGTGTCCTACACTTCCTCCCATACAGGGCCTCATAAGGAGCCATCCTGATGCTGGTGTGGTAACTGTTATTATAGGAAAACTCTATCAGGTGTAGCATATCAGCCCACGAACCCTGAAAATCCATCACACATGCACGAAGCATGTCCTCCAAGGTCTGGATGGTTCTCTCGGTCTGACCATCAGTGGCTGGATGAAACGCAGTGCTCAACTTCAACTTGGTACCCATCGCCTTCTGAAATTGCTGCCAGAAATGGGCTAAAAACCTCGAGTCTCTGTCTGAAATGATGGTCTCAGGTACCCCATGATACCTCACCACATTTCTGATGTAAGCATCCACCAACTGGCTCATGGACCACGTCTTCTTCATGGGTATGAACCGTGCAGACTTAGTGAGTCGGTCCACTATTACCCAAATCTGATTGACTCCTCCTTTCGCTGGTGGTAAACCCATCACGAAGTCCATGGAAATGGAGTCCCACTTCCACTTTGGAACCTCCAACGGCTGCAGTAAACCTCCCATCCTCTTGTGTTCGAATTTGACCTTCTGACAGGTAAGGCACTTCGACACAAACTCTGCAACTTCTCTCTTCATATTCGGCCACCAAAACATCTTCTTTAGGTCCTTATACAACTTATCACCGCCAGGATGAACTGAATAGGGAGTATTATGAGCCTCCCTCATCACCTCTCCTTTACCTCCACGCACCCCTGAGGTACACACCATCGGCTTCTAAACCTCAGACTGTCGTCACTGTGGGTCTCAAACCCCTCAGCTTTCCCTTCCTTCATCTTATCCTTGATGCGCTCCAACTTCGCATCACCTGGCTGTCCCTTGAGTATCTCCCCGTAGATGTCGGAAGAGACACTCATGTGGTACAACCTCACCTCACGCTCTACTCCACCCGCCTCCATCACCTCCAAGTTCAGCTTCTCAAAATCACGAACTAACTCGTCTGGAAGAACCCACATCGAATTCACTGAATGACTTTTCTTCCTACTCAGAGCATCGGCCACCAGGTTGGACTTCCCTTCATGGTATAAAATCTCCAGATCATAATCCTTAATCAGCTCCAACCATCTCCTCTGCCTCATATTCAGTTCCTTCTGAGTGAAGATGTACTTGAGACTTTTATGGTCGGTATAGATCTTGCAAGATACACCGTAGAGGTAGTGCCTCCAAATCTTCAGGGCAAAGACCACTGCTGCGAGCTCTAGGTCGTGCGTCGGGTATCTGGTCTCGTACTCCTTAGCTGTCTCGATGCGTAGGCTATGACTTTCCCATGCTGCATCAAGACACACCCCAAGCCATACTTGGAAGCATCGCTGAAAACCTCGAATCCGTCTGTCCCCGAAGGCAAGGTCAACACTGGGGTTGTGGTCAACCTTTCCTTCAATGTCTGAAACGCCTTCTCACAGTCATCATCCCACTGAAACTTGGTGACTTTCTTCATGAGGTTTGTGAGGGGTCTAGCTATCTTGAGAAATCCTTCACAAATCTTCTATAGTATCCTGCTAGACCCAGGAAGCTACGAACCTCCGTCAGATTGCTCGGTGTTGGCCACTCTTTCACTGCTTGGATCTTGGCCGGATCCACTGAGATTCCTTCTTTGGTGACGATGTGGCCTAGGAATGCCACTCGATCCAACCAAAATCACACTTGGTTAGCTTGGCGTAAAGCTGCTGCTCTCTCAAAATCTGCAGGACTGATCTCAGGTGCTCCTCGTGCTCTTCTTCATCCTTGGAGTAGATGAGGATGTCGTCTATAAAAACTACCACAAACCGGTCTAGAAAGGGATTAAAGATCCGGTTCATGAGGTCCATGAAAACTGCCGGCGCATTCGTCAATCCAAACGGCATCACCAGGAACTCAAAATGCCCATATCTGGTCCTGAAGGCCGTCTTCGGGATATCCTTCTCTGCAACACGTAACTGGTGGTACCCCGACCTCAGGTCTATCTTGGAGAAGACTCCTGCACCCTGAAGCTGGTCGAAAAGATCGTCGATTCTGGGCAAGGGATACCGGTTCTTCACAGTGATCTGGTTCAGCTCTCGGTAATCTATGCACAGCCTCATGCTCCCATCCTTCTTCTTTACGAACAAGACAGGAGCTCCCCATGGCGATACACTCGGGCGAATGTATCCCTTCTCCAGTAACTCCTCCAATTGGACTTTCAGTTCCTTCAATTCTGATGGCGCCATACGGTATGGGGCCTTGGAGATAGGCGCTGCTCCTGGCACAAGGTCTACGCTGAACTCCACCTCCCTGTCTGGCGGCATACCAGGAATCTCATCTGGAAAGACGTCAGGGAACTCATTCACCACCCGAATCTCCTCTAACGGGCTCGGCGCTTGGCTTAAATCCTGGACATGGCAGAGGTATGCCCGCTGTCCCTTCTTCACTTGGGAGAGAATTGACATAGCTGAAACTATCTTTACTCCCGGTTTCTTCTCCATGCTACTGTAGGAGACTCTTCGGCCCGTTGGTCCTCTCAGGACGATCTTTTGCTCTCCACAATCAATCTTCCCCTTATACTTGCTTAGCCAGTCCATCCCCAAAATAATATCGAAGTCGGGGAGGACGAACTGGATCAGGTCAATTACAAATATTTCTCCCTTAATGTCTACCCCCACATCCTTCAATACATCATTACAAGAAATAACCCGGCCCGAAGGTATAGATACTGCTATGGTAGAAGTCTTACAAGTTTCTAGGCCCAATTTCTTAGCAAATTCCTCAGAAATGAAAGAATATGAAGCTCCAGTATCGAACAAAACATGAGCTGAAGTACCATGAACAGAAAAGGTACCTGCTAACACCTCTGCTTCAGCCTCTGCCTCGCCCGACTCATCACGTTAATCCTCCCCGGAGCTCTGCCATTGTCTCGGTTCTCCCCACCTCGGTTACCTCCGTTTCCACCCCCGCCATTGCCACGCTGGGGAGCATCCCCTCGCTGATTCTGGGCCTGATGCTGGTCTCTACCTCGAGACTGGGGGTCTGCTGGTCTGTAGGTCCGGTCTCCGCCATTTCCTCTCTGCTGAATGCCTCCCTGGGGATCCTGGAAGCACTCAAAAGCTCTATGGCCCTTCCTGCCACACCGGAAGCACGCCACTAGGTTCCCCTCACAGTCCTTCCCCGGGTGATCCTTGTGGCATCTTCTGCAGTGGAAGTGTCTGTTATGCACGAACTCTGCCCTCTGAGCCTGCCCCTGGGGCCTATCATTCCGCCTCTGGTCATTCCTCTGGTTAACATCGAACCTCCTTCCATCACCTGAGTTAGGCCTCCACCTCTTGTCCTGATGGGGCCTCTGATGTCGGTCGTCTCGACTCCGGGACTCTTCCCCGTCCTCCATCTTCCTCTTCTGGCCCGCCTGTACCTCCCTCCTCTTCTGCTGCACCCTATACAGGTTAGCAGCCTTTCCATATGCATCCTGGAGGGTGGGTATTGTCAGCACGCTCAAAGCCTCCTGGAGACTCCAGTTGAGTCCCCCCACAAATCTCTGCACCTTTGACGCCTCATCAGGGACCATCGTCGGTGCGAACCTCGCCAGCTCTAAGAACTTGGAGTGATACTCCTTCACACTCCGGGCCTGCTGTTTGAGCTCAGAGAACTCCAGGTATTTCTGCATCCGAACATGCTCAGGGTAGAATCGCCTTCGCATGGCCTCCTTCAGTGCCTCCCATCCAAAGTCAGGTCCCGCTAAAAGAGCATCCTTATTGGCAGACCACCAGATGTCAGCCTCGCTCTTGAAGTAGTACACGGCGGCGTTGACTCTCCTGTTGGCAGGGCAGTTGACCGCCTCAAATATCTTGTCAAACTCACGCAGCCAATCCTCCAGCAGTACTGGGTCCTCCTCCCCCTTGAATGCAGTTGGCTTCAAGTGGGCAATTCTCTTTGTGTAGTCTTCTGGCACATTGTCTCGCTGGGCTTGGCGTTGCACAATCTGCCCAGATTCAAAGCGAGCTCTTGGAGCTGTCTCATTGGGTCGTTGGCTGCCATAGTAGTCCTCCCGCTTCTACTTCTGGTGTTGTAGGGGAAATTCAGTCGGTCTGCCAGTCTACCCTACTCAAGGTGGACTCCTGATTATGAGTCAAGAATTTCAAAGGATCTTAAATTCCCCATAACAATCCCCTTCTAATTATGCTACAATCTCACTACCCCAATCCACGGTCAGATAGAACAATATTGCATATAACAAGTATAATACAATTCCACAATTGGATAATAAACAACAGTCCCTGTATAATCTTCATACATCACACCCAATATGTCCAATATAACTCAACAGCTCACAAAATAACACATAATCCATCATGACTTCCCCAAACGGCTTATCCCCAAATTATTAATCCGGTTTACTCAAGTTTTATCTTATTTCGAAAACAAAGCTCTGATACCACCTTGTAACACCCTGGATTTTTACCTCAAAACACAGCTTATGGAAATACAAATCTAATGGCGCAAACGGCATCAAAAACGGACTTCAAACGAGTCCTAAAAGAGCAAAACAGAGTTGGTCCGAACTTGTGTCCGGACATGGTAAGTTCGGACACAAGCCGAAGAGAAATAGACTGCGGAAAACCAAACGTCCGAACTTGTGTCCGGACATTGATGTTCGGACACAAGTCGAGAGTTAAAAGGTCTGAAAACCAAAGGCGTCCGAACTTGTGTCCGGACTTTGAAGTTCGGACACAAGTAAGTTTGAAAAGTCCGAGAAATTTAACGTGGCGTGTCCGAACATCCAAGTTCGGACCAAAGTTCGGACACGCCTAAACATAGAGCTTCTAAAACATTCGGGCCTGTCCGAACATCGATGTCCGGACGGACGTTCGGACAGGTCCTTCAGTGCAGTTCAGAAAACGTAAACAGGACCCAAAACCATTAAAAACTCTTTATATAAAAACAATAACAATATGAGGAACCTTGAAACAGATAAGATCATTGCCAAGTACCCAATACGAAGCTCAAACTTAATAAAACTGTTTCATAAATACTAGCAAACTCAGTTAATCAAAACTGGAATGAACATAACCTTAACATAGCAGCGGATCTCAAAACGTCCAGGGCATTACCGCCACACCCAATTCCCATGGGTGCTCAGGCTAATGAACTACATAACACTGGAACAAAAGTTATCCTTCAAATCACGCGGAAGCAAATAAACATTTAATGTATGAAAACTTTGAGCACATAACAACATCTCTCAAATACTGAAATCCAGAACATCGCCTTATTAATATGTGGTCCCTAAACTATGTGATTCGCCGCCCCGATCCCCACAGTCACTCATCCATACCTGCGATCATAAAACATAGACAGAAACACAGAAAGGATCGCACAAATCAGAAAAACTGAGTAAATTCTACCTCAAACTGTAAAATACATTTCAGACACATTTGCCTTTAACAATCAGATGAGGAGATTTGCTGAACAGTTGAAGAATTTCCAGAAAAGCATATAAATACCGAAACCGCAGTAGGGAGCTTTCAACAGAAGCAATAGTCACAATTCCGAACACGGGGTCACCTATGGGACCCCAAACCACAATTCCAGGACAGTCACCTATGGGACCGTCAAACAACCACCTCACCCTAAGTCCTTAAGTGTGCACACCCCCTATGAAACAGCAGTAACATAGAGTAGATCATAGAGCTTAACTGCAACAATGTGTGCAGCGCAAATAATATCAATAATGGGGAGCACCTATGGGCTCCCAAACAACCAAACAACCTGTGAAAGACTCCCAAAACCACAATTGAAACACCACAATCTCAATCCAATTCCTCAATTCCAAAACGTGGGGAATAATCCCAAGTCTCCAAACCATAACCAAGATAAAACACAACGAACCCTTTTCCAATATTTCGCAAAACCACAATCAAAACCATTGAGCATAGAATTTACCTGGAACAACCAAAACCCTCAAGAGCCCAACTGCTCCGGACTATTGATAGCACTCGTCGATGTAATCGGCGTCTAGGTAATCAAAATCAGCAATCAGAATTTACCGAACAACGAATAACAACTAAACAACTAAGTAGAATACATTACCCGACAATCTACCAACTGGACACCAGGGAATAATCAACCTCGACGGACATAGCGAGAAAACACCAAGGGTTTGAAGAAGAAGAAGAACGTGAAAATAAAGAGCAGAGTGTAGACGCAAGAACGGCGTATTGAGGATGGGGAAATAGTGAAGAGATATCAACCCTTAAATAGAATTGTTTGTATAATGAAAAGAAAATAACCTAATTAAAGATTTATGCTAAAGGAAATACAAATAAAACATTTAAGAAGGAGTTCTAACTCTTGGATTTTAAAATATCTCTAAAGGATAAAACTCGATAAATTAGGGAGATCAGTAAAAGAAAACTGATGGAGAAATTCAAGAAGGAATAAATCAGAATGAGAAAACAAAATCAAGAATCAATTAATAAATATTTATTTGAAAGGAGATAATTTAGAAAATGAAAAGATATGTTGTAAATAATTTAAAGGTTTTACAAAGGAAAAGAACAACTCGTAAGAAGAATAAAAGATAATACCAGTAAAACAATTACTGAGAGAAGAATAAGGAGAGTTAACAAAAATATTTTGAGTAGTCAAAAGAATTCGAACTCTGAATACTTAAAATAAGTTGGAAATTATATTCTGGAATAGTACTCTGGAGTTTAAATAACTTAGGGAAATTAAGAGAGGGAATTTAATACTATATCATATAGCGTTGGAAATATAATTAAATCCATCAAAGCAACGTTACTAATATTCAGAAATACTTTAAGAAGAAAGATTAATTCCCTGGGCCACCTAACCTCAGACATGTCACTCATACCATATACTATATTATTCCTAGCTTCGAATTTCCTGGGTATTTCAACCATGGTATGCTGATATGACTAACTTTCTTGTTTCTGGTTTTCTTCCTCATGATTTATCTTATGCTCAAAAAAATATATTCCTTTCTGATTCTCGTCATTATATTTGGGAAGACCCTCACTTGTTTCGAGTGTTTGCAGATGGGTTGATTCGCATGTGTCTTCCTGATGATGAGATGAGCAATGTGCTCGAGTTCTGTCACTCCAGAGAGGCGGGAGGACACCATGGTTCCCACAGGACAGCTGCAAAGATTTTGGAGTCCGGTTTCTATTGGCCTACTCTTTATAAAGATTGACAAGCCTTTGTAGCCAAGTGTGACTGTTGTCAAAGGCTAGGCAACACTTCTGGATGGCACGAGATGCCTTAGCACAGTATTTTAGAAGTTGAATTATTTGATTGCTGGGGTATTGACTTTATGGGCCATTTTCCTTCTTCTCAGGGTTACCAATACATTCTTGTGGCCGTTGACTATGTGGCAAAGTGGGTCAAGGCTATTCCTTGTCAACATGCTGATTCCAAGACAGTGGTTAAATTTCTAAAGAAGCACATCTTTACTCGCTTCGGGGTTCCAAGGGCGATCATTAGTGATGGAGGATCACATTTCTGCAATCGCTCCTTCGATTCCCTGATGGCTAAGTATGGAGTGCGCCACAAGGTTGCTCTGCCTTACCACCCACAGACGAATGGACAAGCTGAAGTGTCCAATCGAGAGCTCAAGTGGATTCTTCAAAAGACCATCAGTTTTTCCAGGAAGGATTGGTCTCAGAAGCTCAATGACGCTTTGTGGGCCTACAGAACTGCATTCAAGACTCCCATTGGGACGTCTCCTTTTAGGTTAGTGTATGGTAAGTCTTGTCATTTGCCTATGGAGTTGGAGCATAAAGCATACTCGGCACTTAAGGCCCTGAATTTTGATATTCTTGCTGCTGGTGAGAGGAGGAAGTTTCAGCTCTCAGAGTTAGAGGAGCTAAGGGATCAGGCTTACAACATTGCAAAAATCTACAAAGAGCGCACCAAGAAGCTCCATGATCAGATGATTCAGAGAAGGGACTTCAAGGTTGGAGATTGGGTGCCGCTCTACAATTCTAGATTGAAGCTTTTCCCTGGGAAGCTTAAGTCCCATTGGGCTGGTCCTTTCAAAGTTGTAGATATCACTTCTTATGGAGCTTACGAACTGGAGAATAAAAAGGGTGAAGTGTTTAAAGTTAATGGGGCCTGATTGAAAAAGTATGTTGGTATTGCTGATGCTAATCTTGATTTGCATGTAGTTTCTTTTGTGCAGGATCAGCCGACTGTCCCAGATGCTTCGAGCCTCTCGAAGTCGAAAGATAAAAAGAAGAAAATTCCATGGAGACTTCGATATGCATTTAGGAAACTTCCAAAGCTTGCTCTAGGAAGTTGTGGTATTCCCAGCAACACTTCCTCTTCTTCTGATCTGTAAGCATAGGAAGTCTAGCCAGAGACTTTAAATCTGGGCATCTTGGTGGGAGACAACCCACCTCACTTTCCTTTTTATCTTTTTACCTTGTCATTTGCTTATTTTTGTTCTTTATTTCCTTTCTTTTTGAGATTATGATTGAGATTTTGATTCCACTTGAGTTCTTCTGGCTGTATAGAATACATTTGTAGGAACATTTCTCTTTATTCCACAGCTAAACTCAAGTGTGGGGGCGTTTCAAAGACTTGCACTTATGAGTTAAGGGAGTATTTCTTGTTTCCTTTTTTATTTCATTTTATTTGATTGTGGTTAGTGTGGCTAGTGCTTTATTTTCATTTATTTTAGTTCCTTTATTTTTAATAAAAAAAATATTATAGGTCACGTCCGGATGAGCTTCCGGCTTACTCGTCCGGACGCGTTGAAGATGGTAATGGCCGCGTCCGGCTTACTGGTGTGGACGTCCAGTGCGGACGCTTCTAGCTGTGTCCGGCCCACTTATCCGGATAGATCATCCGGACGGGCTTCTTCTTCCGAAAAAAAGAAGCGTCGTGATTTCTGTTTCTCTTCTTTCTTTCTTTCTTCTTCCCAGCACACAACCTTCGACCCTGCTCCAGTCCAGCGCTCCAACCCCCGACGACCACCACTGGCGCCCTGCTTCACCCTTCCGACGTCCGCTGCAGACTGCCGACACCGCTGTCTCCCAGCCGCCGCTACCCTGTTTTCGTCGCACGCACTAGCACACCGCAACACTCTCCAAATCCAGGTTTTTATTGGTTGATTTTATGCATAAAATTTGTTGTTCTCAGTCGATTTATCCTTATTGCGAGTTGATTTATTGTTATTTTGATGTGATTCTACATTCTGGTTGTCGATTTATGACATTTGAGCGATTTGGGGAAACTTCTGGGTTTACGGTCGATTTAGGGTTCTTCGACCTGTCCGTCTGGGCTATTCGGCCAATTGCCCTGGACACAAGTCTGGACGTGTTGAAGAATTATAAATTTTTGAAGTTGACTTCTAGATGTGGATTATGCTATTCTTTGCTATATTTTTCTGATCTTACTGGGTTTGAACTGTTAGCATTGATTGTGGGGATATTAGTGGATTATCATCTGATTAGTTTCTGATTATGGTTGCTGTCGACTCGTTTTGGCTATTTTTGTGCGTTCTTTTGGATTTTAATTATCGCTTTTTGTTGGTTTTGTTTCGTTTTAGTTTGTTGCTTGTTTATTTAATTTTAGATGGTTCGCACTTGAGGAGGTAGTTCTACTGGTTCCTCTAGGGGCAAGCGCCCAGCTGAGTCATCATTTGCTCCTCCTCCTCTTCATGTGGATGGATTTGTTTCTGATGCAGCTCATACCTGGCTCGCCCAGGGCGGGAACTTTGTTATGGAGAGACAAATTTTTGCAGAGGTTGTGATAGCTACTGGGATGGATGCTCTGTTTGAGCCCTTTGGATTGGGGAAGGTTCTCTTGATGGGCGAGGGCCTATTCTCCCCGTCGCTTGTCCGAGAGTTTTACGCTAATGCCTAGACGAGCGACTCGACGCATTCTGTTACTTCCTATGTTTGTCATCACCCTATCGAGATCACTTCGGCCTCCATCATCCTTCTCTACGACATTCTAGATAATGATGTGGCCCACACAGAGTTCCATGAGAACTTTCTATGCGGTACGAAGGCAAAGTGGATTCGTGAGGTTGGCTGCACCAGACGCCACAGAGGAGAGGAGAACAAGGATGTTCTCCCATATTTCAGCTTCCTGACTCTTATTCAGAGACTTCTGGCAGAGATCCTCAGCCATCAGATCCGGCCTTAGGCTGGAAATGATGCTTCTGATGAGGACTGCATCCTTCTGGATTACTTGCTTTCTGCACCTCCTCCTCCCGCTCAGCGCATATCCATCCCTTTCGTTATGTTTCGTCAGTTGTATAACGTGGTCATCTATCTCCGCTCAAAGAAGAAGAGGGTCACTCCTATATTTCCCTTCTTCATTTACCACTTCCTGGTTCTTCACTTCCTGAGGATGTCTTCACGGGAGTCGACGTACGTGAGGGGGGAGACGCCTATTACTTTGAAGACCTTTAAGCGGTGTGGTTTCATTCGCCTCGAAAGATGGCATATGGGTTCGAGGTAGCTCCAGGCTTTCTGATGTTGGATTCTCTTCTTCTGGAGGATCTCGGGCTCGGGCTCCCCCTACTACCGTCATGTAGCCTCCCATTCCCCCTGTGATGCCGAGCTTCAGACGCTGTTGAGTGACATGCAGAGGATGCAGCAGGAGATGTTTCTGACTTAGCACCAGATTTCTGAGCGTCTAGACCACAGTGAGACTTTCCAGCAGGAGACACGTCAGCATTTTCAGCGGACTGATGCTGTTCAGAGGCAGACGGTTGAGATTTTGGAGCGCCTTCTCGCTAGCCTTCGTCCGGGAGCTCCACCACCACCTCTGCCACCTCAGTGATCCATCATTTATCTCTATTTTTTCTTGTTTATATTCTTTATTTTATTTACCTTACTTTTGTATTTGACTTTATTTCGTTATTTCATTTCTATTGTATTTTATGTCCTAACAAAAAAAACAAAAACACAAAGTACAATAGAAACACACTCCTTGTAGGAGCACTTCCTTTTATATTATTATTTATTATGTTTCTTACTAATTTTTGTGTTCTTTTGTTTCTCTTATGATTCACTTTGCAACATTTTTAATTTCTCATGCTACTATGTTATCTTGCTGACGGATCATAAGTGTGGGAGACTTCTGTCGACTCTGCACATACTTATGCTATCTGGAACCTTGGGGAATTTTTTATTCATTATCTGCTTCTATAATTTTGATGCTCCCCTTTGTTTTGCTTTGCTGATTTTCCCCTTTGGATTTCATGTACTTATTGAAATTACTTCTTTCTACGCAATGAGGGCATTGCTTTGCCTTGAGTGTGGGGGACGATTGACTCCGTCGTGACTTGTTCTTGAGTTTGTCTTTCTTGCACTTGTTTGAGTCTTGTTAATGGAGATAACTGAAAGAGAGACACAGAAGAAGCTAAGCAAGTTGACATGTTTAGGGGTGTGCAATTTTTTTTCAAATTATTGTGGTTTTATTGCTAAAATTGAAGTCATTGTCTACTAATGCTAATATGATTGAGAATTTTTGCCATCTGAACCTTGTTTTTAACTTTAAGCCTTGGAATGAATGGAATGAAAGGTGGAAAAGGACAAAGGCAAGGTACTCCGCTGATCCTTTAAGGCATTTTTCTGATCCTAAAACAGGCCTCTTTCACTCGGGATTAAGTCCTTTGGGGTGCCTTATCACCTAGCTACCTAAGGTTCTTTGAATTTGGGATAGTTGACCCAAAGCCGCTACAAGGGTGGAGAGAAAAGTCTAAGGTGAAAGAAACAAATAAACTTCAATTGAAGCATCTATGCATCTTTTGAGCTGAACGTTTTTCAATAAATTCTATCTATAGGATCATGAGTGTGTGGCATTGAAAGGTAAAATGGAATAAGATCTTACTTCATGCCCCTTGTCGTTCAAAAGGAATGTGAAGGAAATGGTTGTTTGGCTCATGGTTAAAGGCTCAGTTCTTATGGCTCTTCTTCTCTCTTAAAACTTTGTATGACTTCTTGCACTTCTTGGTTTGTTCTGGAAATTCTTTTGCTTAGAGTTGGAAAATCTAATCCCCCAGATCGAAAGACTTGCAAAATATTCTTCAGTGCTCTCTCTCTTTGGTTGTTATCTATTGGCTTGCTTAATCTTTTGTTTGAGATATTTGCTTGGGGACAAGCAAAGGATAAGTGTGAGGGAATTTCATGCACCAATTATTGATATATCTTTTAGTGCTTAAACCCCTTATCTTTCTTATCTTTTCCCTACGTTTATGATTTTATGATGTTTATATCTTTGTTAAGGTGAAAATACCTCATACTGGCTTCTTTTGGTGTTTTTATAACCTAGGATGCGATCTGGGGGAAATTGTAATACCCCAAATTTCTAAACTGTGATTAGGGCCTTACTTAACTGTAAACCTTAGGAAACCCTTATTTCAAAAGATAGAGAAGGTTATAATTAGTTGGAGGTGCATGGTGAACATTAGGAACCTTAGTTCCCGGAGTATCACCTGGTAAACCTTAGTTTCGCAGGATTCCTGAAATTTCCGAAAATTACTAAATTCCATAGGAACTGAGAGTGGTTATCAACCCTAGGAAGAGTGTTAGATACTTTTGAGAGTGTTTTGAGGAAAGAAACAATCATATCTTTCTTCTTTTAATATAAGACAATTTAGTTACATTTTTCAGTATTTAGTGGTTCTGGGCAAACGAGGCTTTGGAAGAGTTCAGAAGTGACCCGAGGAAATTCCTGAAATTTGATAACCCACACTAGTATTAACATATCTACATATATAGTCTTAATACCCATGAAAAGCTCAAACCAAACATGGCCTAAGGTGGTGGCCAAAAATATCAAGGAAAGGAGAGAAAATATCTCGGTTACTATTCACCACTATTCACACCTCCTTACTATTTGCAATGATGATCAATGCAACTTGCCCCCTCCTTATCCATTCAAAGGCGGTTATGTATGGATGGTTAGGATTGGTTTTTGACACTTGACACAAATCAATGGCTATGGACAATTCTAGAAGTAATGATTATAAGTTAAAGGATAAGGATGAAATTTAGTATAAAAAGGGGGGGGGGGTGGAGGTCGGCCATGGTAGGTGAGAAAGGTGGCCATTCTTCTTCATCTACCTTGTTTCTCCTAAGCTATAAAACACCATTGGAGCTTAGGCAACAATACTCCTCCATTAGAAACACAATTTAAGGTAGTAATTAAGCTAAAATCAAGGAAAAAGGCAAGTTTAAGGAGTGGAAGCCAAACTCCAAGGTGGGCGAATTGGTTGGTGGAGAATTCAAGCTCAAGCAACTTATAATCAAGGTAGAAGAACATCAAAATGGCTAGGAGAGGACAGGTAACATCTATGCACATCACTTTCACCCTTTAAGCTTATTTTCCTTCTTAAGTCATTCTATTTGGTTACCTACGAATCCTATATCCTATTTTCTTAAAATTTTTACAGTAAACTAGGGATGAATATTTAGTGATTATCCTAGAAAATCAAGTCGAAATAAGGTTGGTAAGTAGGAAAAATCTAAAGAATCTTGAAAATGGAGAAAAATGAGCTTTAAGCTTTAGGAATTGTTTGGATGGGTTTCCGACATGGGTTTGAGCTACAATTTGGAGGGTAGTCTTTAATAGTGAATATATGGATATGGTTGAAAAATCAAATCGAATGGAGAAATTTAAGTCGGTTAGACAAGGTAAAGAAGCTAAAAATGAGAAAATGTGCTTTAAGCCTTTCTGAGTGTTTGAATGGGTTTCCGAATTGATCTTGAGCTGAAATTTGGGGAGATACTTGTGTTGTTGATATTGGATCATGGTTAAATTTTTAGGCCGAGACTCCTTGGGAAGTTATTTAAGTTGGTGAATAGTGATTTTGGTCAAAAATAAGAATTTAAGCTTTCTAAGGTGGTTTCTTGAAATTATTTGATTCTCTGATTTATTGGAGCTTGAATGGTATTGTTATGTTATTAAGGTTATTTACAAGTGGTGAGCTTGATGTGTGAATTACTACTTGTGTAAAGCTTGGTTATGATATCTTACTCATGGTTTGCAAATGTGTTTAAGGATAACCTCTTGTGGTGGTGGTGGAAAGTATTGTGTGATGTTGATATCATGGTTATCCTAAGGCTATGCCTCTTGTGAGTGCCTTTAAGGCCAAGCCGACGTTCCGGCAACAATATAAGCTCCTACTAATGAAGTGGAGCTACCACTATGATCTACTCCTATTGGGCAGAAGTTTTCAATAGGGGGTGTGCACACTTAAGGACATAGGGTGGGTGGTGGTGGTGGTGGACTTCATTTGGAAATATCTTGTTTATGATATTAATTATCTCTTGATAATTCTTGGTATAGGTAAATGGTGAATGATCTATTTCTGATTTGTTATATATTGTTAATATTTGTTGAAAACAAAGGTTTTAAAGAGAAAATAAGTTTTTATGGGGTGTGTGAGCCTCGATTTCAAACCCTATCCTATGTGGATGAACTTGATTGGGATCTAATCGGGTTTTAGGTCCACTTATAGCCTAAGATTAATAACTATGTCATATAACATAATTATTGAAACCTAAGCTAGCTCACTGGAACCTATTATGAGTCGCCACCTAATTTTAACCTAGATCAAATTAGGAAAGGAGAGTTCGGGTTCGGGGGCTTGATATTCGACTTAATTAGGGTTCAAATTACTTTCATTACCCCTAGAAGTCGTTTTTCCTCTACTTGGTTTATTTACGGCTTATTACGAGTCGTTTTAACCTAAGTGCGCGAGCTTCTGTTTTTTTGTGTTTTTTAGCATTTTTTGATAGAAAACTAAAGTGAAATTGAAAGATACCTAAACTAGGGTTTCAAAGGCAGAATTAGGTCGAATTTCGATTCCGTCCGTGGCCACGGACCTAATATCCGAACCCACGGACCCCAGTTAACCTAATTACATAGAAAAGTCAAATTTAAACAGAAACGAGATTTTGAAAAGTCGGGGCCACGGACAGGACGTCCGTGGGCCCGGACATGTTTTATAAACCCTAAATTTTGAAAATAAAAATATCCCGCCACCGTCCGGGGGCGTCCGGCTTTCGGACAGAGCGTCCGGGACCCCGGACACGACGTCCGTGGGTGCGGACCGCCCTCGGACGGCGGCGTTGAGGCTCTTCCCGAAGGTGTTTTTGGCTCAAATTTTATGGGTGTGTAGCCTGAAAGATGTACAAGACGTTAGTGATTGAAAATTCTCAATTTGAATTCGAATTAAGCACGAAACTTAGTAAACAAGTTATTGGACAGAAGCTTAAACAAACAGCAATACAGAAGCGTAGAGGGGTTAGTTTGAGCCCAAATTTTGAGGCAAGACAGATAATACCGTGGAGAGTTAGGAAAGTGGGATTTCTACCTGTTTTACCTTCGGATTCGCGGTGATTCTTCACACCGGGATTCGTCGAGTGCTTCGTTGATGGCAGACCCGAGAGGATTTCGAACCAAGCTTCTGGTTGTTGGTTGTTCTTGCTGTTCTTCACGTTTTGGTGGTGTTTTGTGGGGTTTTGATGATTGATGATGTTGTGGGAGTTGAAAAATATGTTTTGGTGTTGATTTTGGTGAGATTTCGGTGTTTGATTGTGGCTCTGGAGTTCAAAAACGTGGAGAAAGAGAGACGGCTGCCTTCTTTGAGAGTCTAGGGTTCTTGAGGTTCTGATTTGATCATGGGATAAGGTTCCTTATATAGGCTTCCTTAAAGATAGAAAAATCCGGTAAAAACCGAGATTTACCGACGTTTTAGCTCAAGGGCTTCCAAAAGGAATTTGATTATGAAATTTCACACATGGGTAAAGGATGATATTTCTGATTTTTCTAAAGTGGAATCGAATTTTTTGGATATTGGAATATTTTTAAATTCAATTTCTCGTCAGATTCAATCAGAAATTGCTAGAAAATTATTGGAAATTCGAAAAATCAAAATTCCAACGCCATTATGCTTCAGATGTCATCCCTTATCATGGGTTAAAATTTCAAAGCTTTTTGAATTGATTTGACCCTTACTTGGAGGAGAGAGAAAGCCTATAGGGGGCTTAGGAGCCTTGAAAAATTACGAAAATGCCCCTGGAAATGACTAAGCTGTCCCTAGTACTCTGAAATGTGCCGATCAAACTGGGAACCCTCGCTACTAGCCTATTAGTAGAGACTCTCTTCCGGGGGGTTGAAATTTTGGGTATAACAGATTGCCCCCCGTCAACTAGACTTTGTAATGGAAATGAAAAGGCTAGTTGATGCTTGAGTGATACCCCAAAATTTCGGATCTTAAAAGACCACACGTGCAATCCGACAAGTTGCGTCGAGCTATTCTAAGGCGCTGACTACCTATGAGTAAAGTGGAAGGGTGTCGAGCGGTTCTAAGGCGTCGACCACCTAAAGGCAATAATGAAGTAATGTCAGACTATTCTAAGGCGCCGACTACCTATAAGGATGATATGATGTCAAGCTATTCTAAGGCGTTGACTACCCATAATGAATGAGATGATGTCAAGCTATTCTATGGCGTTGACTACATATCAGTGATTGAAAATTTGTGTTGGGTCGAGTTCTTCTATTCGGGTGAGTTCTGCTGCTCTAGTGAGTTCTGCTGCTCTGGTGAGTTCTGCTGCTCTGGTGAATCTGAATCTTTGGCTGAGAATCTGTATCTCTGAAGAGTCTGTACCTTCGGCTGAGAATCTGTATCCCTAAAGAATCTGTATCTTCGGCTGAGAATCTGTATCCCTGAAGAATTTGTATCTTCGGCTGAGAATCTGTATCCCTGAAGAATCTGTATCTTCGGGGTGAGAATCTGTATCTCTGAAGAATCTGTATCTTCTGATCGGGTGAGAATCTATATCTCTGAAGAATCTGTATCTTCGGGGTGAGAATCTGTATCTCTGAAGAATCTGTATCTTCGGGGTGAGAATCTGTATCTCTGAAGAATCTGTATCTTCTGATCGGGTGAGAATCTGTATCTGTGAAGAATCTATATCTTCGGGGTGAGAATCTATATCTCTGGTCTATGATGAGGAGTCTCGCACTGAAGAAGATGCATGGTCTCGCAATGAAGAAAATGATGGGTCTCGCACTGTTGAAGATGGTGGGTTTCGCACTGAAGTCTCGTACTAAACGGATGAAGGAAAAGCTGGATCTCGCACTGATTCTAGAAAATGCAGGGCCTCGCCCTGATTTTGGGTCTCGAACTAAAAATGAGTTAGGAAGATAATGGTCTCGCGCAAATGATGAAAACTGATTATTGGAGTGCCAAACATGGCAATGATGATAAGATGTATCCGATCAAAATATATGAAAGATACTCGTTCAAAACAGGAAACTGTTGGAAAAGGTGGCAATGTTGAGGTGTTATGCAAAAGTTGTAAAATGCAACTATAGTGTTTTTTGGAAGCTAGCCCAAAACAAGGAACTATTGAAAAATGTGCTAAACATGGCAATGCTTGAGAAAAACTGCTGAAAAAGGAAAGTGAAATAATCATTTCCTGACTAAAAATTTCAAATCTGCAATTTGTTTCTTAGAAAATGAACATGCCGTTGGTGGAAGTGTGTGGTGTTTGTTGTGGTGCTTGTGATAGACCTGGGACTGTGTTGTGATTTTGGATGGTGGTCAGGGTTATGACGGGTTTGATGTTTTTGTGGAGGTAAGGCTAATGACGGGCTTGAGAGTGTGTGTGTGTGGTGGTAGGGGCTTATGTGTGCCTGTGGTGGGATGGTGGTGCTCAAGCTTTGGGTTTCAATTGGTGTTGACATGGCAATTGTTGGAACCAACAATTGCCCCCAGTATTTTTTCCTTAGGACAATCTGAGCTAGAGTTCATGGCAATCGATCAGAACGATCGATTGCCCCCAGTATTTTATTTGATTAAACGTGCGAATGAGTCTCGTCCTCACAGGGTCAAGGATTATGTTTTGATGTGGTGCTTCCTAACCTACACTCAGCGTGTTGATGCTTGTACTTGTTTCCTGGTCGGGGTCACAACTTCTAGACCATTGAATTTGACATTTGGTGGATTTACGCATTCGATCTGTTACTTTCACGTGATTAGATACACAACTAGTCGGAAGTCTTTAAAGCTAACAACGTGGCCATAGGGTGTGATGAAAGACGACGGGATCTGGAGGAATATTTGAGGTATGTGGAGCTTAAATGGGTGACCGAAGCTGCAACTTGTGTCTTCTCTCAGATTCATCTTCCTTGTCTTGAAGTCGTCTAGCTGCTTCATGTTGACGTTGTTTTCGAGCTTCTGGACCTGGACTTTTAAAGTTGTCTTTTACACCATTTCTCTTTTTGTCATTTGGATTTCTTCGAGGCACTTCGGGTTTGCCTTTTTGTTTTATCCTTTCTTGACTTTGCCTTCGGGGTTCTTGTGTTTCCCGTTTTGGGTTTCAAGAACTGTTTTGATGTGAGCTCTTTAGATCCTGTGTCACTCTGGGACAATTTGCGGATCACTTCGTCATGCTGATAGCGACGCTGCTTCTTTGGACTAATGAGAATGTTATATGAGAGTCTGACTCCTCGCTCCCTTTGGTCACCGGGTCGGACATTTATCATTGGCTGGGTTATTTTGTGGAGTTCATAATATTAGAAAGGGATATATGAAAGGCTCAGCGGGGGTGCCTAGGGTTTAACATCAGGGTTCACAAGCTTTTGGCTATGTGGTGCTGTACCTAGGTGCTTCGTCATTCCTGAAAGTTGTGTATCCGCTCTTTGTTACTTTTCGCAGGTCTAAGAGTAAATTTACAAATTATCTCCTTCGGTTGGAGTTATGCCGTTTACCTCACCTTTGAATGTGGTCTCACCGGAGTCATGTAAAAATGACACGCTCGTTCACTCATGGTCTTTCCACTCAAGACACTCTCGTGAATTTCACTCAGAGACTAGTTCACACGCTTAAACGAAAGATTAAAGACGACGATCCTGAGCTCAGATTGCCCCCAGTATCGATTTGGGGTTTATGACAACACTTAAACAGATGTGGATTTGGAATGCTTTGTGGATGTTTTGAGATAGACTGTGGTGTATGGACGGACATGTTCACCCTTTTTAGAAACAACAGATAAGTCGTTCTATTCTGTTGTCAGAAAATAATTATTTCATGATCCCTTTTCTTGAAAAACAACTTTTTGTTTTGTTAAATGAATGCACAAAAAATTCACAAATGGAACTATGCTATAATTCACAAATGGAAAGATAACATCAAAAATTGTAATCTTAGTAAAACTACCTAAAATGATAAAGGAGCTAGCTACCATAAGAGTTGAAAGAGCGACTGAGAAAAGAAAACTACTTAAATTGAGAAAAATTCTAATGTTGGATTGTCTAACGCCAACGTACTGAAGACTCGAGCTCTCGACCGTTGGGACGCCCTTGAGATGACCGTGATTGTCTTCTTTCTGAACTCCGAGTAGGCTCCGCAAAATGTCTGAACTAGGAATGCCTATGGGTTATGTAGGAGGAACTAGGGCCTGAATCTCTTCCAAACTGAGAGGGAAGTGCATGGGCTAGAGTGATCCCTAGGTTAGAACGGATGTGTGGGCCTGAATACCCTTACCGTGGAAGTGGAGCACACGGGCCGAAGGAAGCCGCATGGATTGTGAAGGCCTCTAGGCCGAGAGAGAAACCTTGAAGCCTAAGATTCGTTTGATGACCCTGTTGGGTCTTGAGGCCAGAAACTAGAATGAATGGGTTGCGCAAACTATCTGGGATTCGAATGTTTTATGTTATGGGCCGAAATTTTGGATTGAGAGCAAAGTTCATGGGCCAAAACTATGAATTGGTCTGTGGGCCCAGATGAAGTGAGTTATGAGTGCGGTACTCAGAATGTTTTGAGAATTTGGCACTGGGCCAGAATGTGTTCGGGCTAGAAATAGGGCGCATGGGCCGAAATGATTTTTAAACCATGTCCTAGATGTGAATTGGAATTTGGGCCAAGTAATTCTGATTGGGCCTAGAAGATGATACCTATATCTAGGACTTTGGGCCAAAGCCCAGGTGGAAAGTCTTCCTGGACTAGAATAAACCTTGAAACGGAAAGGCCTGATGGATTTTTACGAACTGCTTGAGGTGGATTTGTTTTTCATGGGCCTAGAACTAAATGGATAATTCAAATTGGGCCAGAAGAGAAATCACCTAAGTCTAAGCTTTTGGGCCGAAGCCCGAATGACTCACATATTAAACCAAACAGGACCTCTAGGCCGCAAACAAATAGAGCGCCAATTCGGGCTGGGCTAGGTTAATGTAGGAGAAGTTCCTATCAATCTGTAGGCGGAGGTAATGGGCCGATCATACAAGCAGACAAGGCCCACACAAATTCAACATGTCCTCACTAGACGTTTAAACCCAAACGGGTATGGATCGATCCGGAGAGGTGCTTGGGGCGCTAGCCCAGGTCACCACAAAGGAATAGGGCTTGCACGCTATTCTCTTTGGGCTTCCCCACTTTTTTCACATCACCTGAAGGTGTGTGTCTACGGTCGGGTCTTTGACTGACCAAACAATGGGCTAGGTAAGGGTACTGCCAGGAAAATGCTTGGGGCTAAAGCCCAGGTATTAAGGGGGTGTGGTTAGACGACACCCTCCTCTTTTCCCCCACTTATTCACATCACCTAAAGGGTGTGAGTCCCTGACAGGGGACCCTCAAACGGGTCCCGGGGTGAAGCTGGTTTATGTGGACCCTCGCTCTCATATGATGCAAAAGTGCAGAAATCTAAATTGCGCACAAAAGAAAATAAACAATATAATAAAAGCCATAAATAAACAATTATTCAAGTTAAGCCCTCCTTCTTAAAAATAAACAAGTTAAAATTAAGAAGTTTGTCCCCAGCAGAGTCGCCAGTCTGTGAGCCTCGATTTCAAACCCTATCCTATGTGGATTAACTTGATTGGGATCTAATCGGGTTTTAGGTCCACTTATAGCCTAAGATTAATAACTATGTCATATAACAATAATTATTGAAACCTAAGCTAGCTCACTGGAACCTATTATGAGTCGCCACCTAATTTTAACCTAGATCAAATTAGGAAAGGAGAGTTCGGGTTCGGGGGCTTGATATTCGACTTAATTAGGGTTCAAATTACTTTCATTACCCCTAGAAGTCGTTTTTCCTCTACTTGGTTTATTTACGGCTTATTACGAGTCGTTTTAACCTAAGTGCGCGAGCTTCTGTTTTTTTGTGTTTTTTAGCATTTTTTGACAGAAAACTAAAGTGAAATTGAAAGATACCTAAACTAGGGTTTCAAAGGCAGAATTAGGTCGAATTTCGATTCCGTCCATGGCCACGGACCTAATATCCGAACCCACGGACCCCAGTTAACCTAATTACATAGAAAAGTCAAATTTAAACAGAAACAAGATTTTGAAAAGTCCGGGGCCACGGACAGGACGTGGGCCGGACATGTTTTATAAAACCCTAAATTTGGAAAATAAAAAATATCCCGCCACCGTCCGGGGGCGTCCGCCTTTCGGACAGAGCGTCCGGGACCCCGGACACGACGTCCGTGGGTGCGGACCGCCCTCGGACGGCGGCGTTGAGGCTCTTCCCGAAGGTGTTTTTGGCTCAAATTTTATGGGTGTGTAGCCTGAAAGATGTACAAGACGTTAGTGATTGAAAATTCTCAATTTGAATTCGAATTAAGCACGAAACTTAGTAAACAAGTTATTGGAAGAAGCTTAAACAAACAGCAATACAGAAGCGTAGAGGGGTTAGTCTGAGCCCCAATTTTGAGGCAAGACAGATAATACCGTGAAGAGTTAGGAAATGGGGATTTCTACCTGTTTTACCTTCGGATTCGCGGTGATTCTTCACACCGGGATTCGTCGAGTGCTCCGTTGATGGCAGACCCGAGAGGATTTCGAACCAAGCTTCTGGTTGATGGTTGTTCTTGCTGTTCTTCACGTTTTGGTGGTGTTTTTGTGGGGTTTTGATGATTGATGATGTTGTGGGAGTTGAAAAATATGTTTTGGTGTTGATTTTGGTGAGATTTCGGTGTTTGATTGTGGCTCTGGAGTTCAAAAACGTGGAGAAAGAGAGACGGCTGCCTTCTTTGAGAGTCTAGGGTTCTTGAGGTTCTGATTTGATCATGGGATAAGGTTCCTTATATAGGCTTCCTTAAAGATAGAAAAATCCGGTAAAAACCGAGATTTACCGACGTTTTAGCTCAAGGGCTTCCAAAAGGAATTTGATTATGAAATTTCACACATGGGTAAAGGATGATATTTCTGATTTTTCTAAAGTGGAATCGAATTTTTTGGATATTGGAATATTTTTAAATTCAATTTCTCGTCAGATTCAATCAGAAATTGCTAGAAAATTATTGGAAATTCGAAAAATCAAAATTCCAACGCCATTATGCTTCAGATGTCATCCTCTATCATAGGTTGAAATTTCAAAGCATTTTGAATTGATTTGACCCTTATTTGGAGGAGAGAGAAAGCCTATAGGGGGCTTAGGAGCCTTGAAAAATTACGAAAATGCCCCTGGAAATGACTAAGTTGTCCATAGTACTCTGAAATGTGCCGATCGAACTGGGAACCCTCGCTACTTGCCTATTAGTAGAGACTCTCTTCCGGGGGGTTGAAATTTAGGGTATAACAGGGTGTGGTAGTGTTACTCAGTTTTTACTGATTTTATTCGTTTGTGTATTCCTGTGTATATGAACTTTGTGTGTTCAGGCTAACTGGGATGGTCACCTTCTCTGCACTGAGGACGAGTCCACCGATACTTTCTATATTTTCATGTTTGTCACCTATCGTAGGAGTATACAGCCTGGGGTCACCGAGATAGTGCTTGAGGATTGGAACAAGAAGATACAGGGTTTTAGGCACCTGGAGAATGGCAGTAGTCAATCCATCACCTATGAAGTTTCCACTGTTTATGAGTACATGGAAGTAGTCCCATGCTAAGATGCTAGTGATGTAATAGTCTTGATACCCCTTGCTTTTGGTGTAAAATAGGAGTAGGAGCTAACATAGTAGTTGGCTGGAAGGGGTCTTTTGGTACTAAGGTGTAAAGTGACGGGTTGGTTGTGTCACTCTTTTGGTAGGGGAACAGCGTTGTAAGATAGCTAATGTAGGGATGGTGGTGGTAATAGCCTTACACTTACTAGTCTTTAGTAAGTGTGGCGGTAACACCCCGGTGATAGTATTAGGGGACCTTATGTAAAAAGACTGACGCATGTATAATACAAGTTAATGATGATATTTCAGTTATGGCACGTTTCTTTTAAAAAAAAAGACTAAGTAAATGGTGGTGGTAAACCGGGGCGTTACAGAGTGGTATCAGAGCCATAGGTTAGCTGGAGGGGGAAATTTGAGTTTGACTAGGAAGCAAGGTGACCCAGGCTTAGGTTTAGGAGACTAGGAAGAACCCTGTGGTTGTGAAAATATGTTTGCTGTGATATTTGTGTGTTGTGTGCTTGATTGATTATAGTTAACTATTTATATTGCAACTAACATATCTGTGTGTAGAATAATGGAGAGGGGAGTGGACGGAGTAATGGAGAGGGGAGAGGACAGAAGGATGAACTGAGGGAGTTGACACTAAGTATGGGAAGAATCTTGGAGCAGCACGAGGCTAGAGCTGAAATACCCAAGGATTTCTCCCGGAGGATAGCAGCTATGAAACCCAGTACTTATTCGGGAGAAGAGGATCCAGTGATTCTGGAAGAGTGGATCAGAGAGTTTGACAAAATATTTGATATCATTGATTGCCCTGAAGAAAAGAAGGTAAGTGGGGCTGTATTTTATTTTAAAGGAGAGGCTGATCTGTGGTGGACTGCGGAGGAGGAGAGACTCAAAGGAATGGGTTTTGGATGGAATATGTTAAAGGATGTGATGAGGAAAAGATTTTATCCGGAGCATGTAAGGTTGCAGAAATATCAGGAATTTACTGGATTGAGGCAGCGGATGGATGATGTTAAAACTTATCATGCTAAGTTTGTGGAGCTTGCTAGATTTGCTCTGCATGTGGTACCTGATGAGACTGCTAAGGTTCAACGTTTCTTGGAAGGGTTAAATTGGGATTTACAAGAAGCTTTGAGTGTAATACCTATAACTACTTTACAAGAGGCGTACGATAAAGTTGCTAATCTTTATAGGGTACAACAGAGGAGGAAGGAAGTACAAACGGGGCAGAAAAGGAGAATGGAGACTCGTAAGGCCGAGAGCTTTGATAAGAGGGCTAAAATAGAAGTTAGACCAAGTGGAGGAGCCAGACCCAATTACCCGGGACGGCGATTCAATGATAAAGGAACTAGATACTTTTATTGCAAGATATGTGAAAAGAACCATCCAGGTGAAGATTGTGAAGGAAGGTTGGTGAAGTGTTTTAATTGTGGAAGGTTAGGACATAGAGCCTTCGAGTGTAGGTACGGGAAGGATAATGGAGGTAAGAGTGGTGGAAATGCTTATCAGAGTAGCGCAGCGGAAACGTTGTGGACCCATAACCACAAGAAAGGCAGTGAAGATACTAAAGAATCTTCATAGGATTCAGGAAGTTATCACGGTTAAGGTTAATTATTAAGCTGTAGATGGAAACTTCTTTTTAAGGTTAACAATTAAAGTTTCAGGAGAAACTTTCTTTTTAGAGGGGGAGAGTCGTATGGTAAGTAGAGAATGTCTATTAGTGTTTGTGAATGTTTGTTGGAGATTGTGAATGTCTGTTGGTGCCAGAAATGGTTGGTAATACTTGAATGTTATTTTAGGAGTTGTTTCTTCATGATTTTATATAGGTGGTATCATTGAATTTGTGAATGGTCTATATTGTGTGATGGATGGGATTGGTGTGTCTGAGGTTTTGTGTGATGTTGCTGAATCATTGTGGTTGATAAAGTTACCTGGGAATCATTGTGTGGAATATTGTTTTAACTTCTTGGAGTATGTGACTGTATTGTTGGGTGTGATGAATTGAGCTTCGAGGACGAAGCTTTGTTTAACGGGGGGAGGATGTAATACCCCAAATTTCTAAACTGTGATTAGGGCCTTACTTAACTGTAAACCTTAGGAAACCCTAATTTCAAAAGATGGAGAAGGGTATAATTAGTTGGAGGTGCTTGGTGAACATTAGGAACCTTAGTTCCCGGAGTATCACCCGGTAAACCATAGTTTCGCAGGATTCCTGAAATTTCCGAAAATGACTAAATTCCTTAGGAACTGAGAGTGGTTATCAACCCTAGGAAGAGTGTTAGATATTTTTGAGAGTGTTTTGAGGAAAGAAACAATCATATCTTTCTTCTTTTAATATAAGACAATTAGTTACATTTTTCAGTATTTAGTGGTTCTGGGCAAACGAGGCTTGGAAGAGCTCAGAAGTGACCCGAGGAAATTCCTGAAATTTGATAACCCACACTAGTATTAACATCTACATATAGTCTTAATACCCATCAAAAGCTCAACCAAACATGGCCTAAGGTGGTGGCCAAAAATATCAAGGAAGGAGAGAAAATATCTCGGTTACTATTCACCACTATTCACACCTCCTTACTATTTGCAATGATGATCAAGGCAACTTGCCCCCTCCTTATCCATTCAAAGGCGGTTATGTATGGATGGTTAGGATTGGTTTTTGACACTTGACACAAATCAATGGCTATGGACAATTCTAGAAGTAATGATTATAAGTTAAAGGATAAGGATGAAATTTAGTATAAAAGGGGGGGTGGAGGTCGGCCATGGTAGGTGAGCAAGGTGGCCATTCTTCTTCATCTACCTTGTTTCTCCTAAGCTAGAAAACACCATTGGAGCTTAGGCAACAATACTCCTCCATTGGAAACACAATTTAAGGTAGTAATTAAGCTAAAATCAAGGAAAAAGGCAAGTTTAAGGAGTGGAAGCCAAACTCCAAGGTGGGCGATTGGTTGGTGGAGATTTGAGCTCAAGCAACTTATAATCAAGGTAGAAGAACATCAAAATGGCTAGGAGAGGACACGTAACATCTATGCACATCACTTTCCACCCTTTAAGCTCATTTTCCTTCTTAAGTCATTCTATCTGGTTACCTACGAATCCTATCTTATATTTTCTTAAACTTTTTAAAGTAAACTAGATGAATATTTAGTGATTATTCTAGAAAATCAAGTCGAAATAAGGTTGGGAAGTAGGAAAAATCTAAAAAATCTTGAAAATGGAGAAAAATGAGCTTTAAGCTTTAGGAATTGTTTGGATGGGGTTCCGACATGGGTTTGAGCTAAAATTTTGAGGATAGTCTGGAATAGTGAATATATGGTTATGGTTTAAAATTCAAGTCGAATGGAGAAATTTAAGTCGGTTAGACAAGGTAAAGAATCTAAAAATGAGAAAATGTGCTTTAAGCCTTTCTGTGTTTGAATGGGTTTCCGAATTGATCTTGAGCTGAAATTTTGGGAGATACTTTGTTGTTGATATTGGATCATGGTTAAATTTTAGGCCGAGTCTTTGGGACGTTATTTAAGTTGGTGAATAGTGATTTTGGTCAAAAATAAGAATTTAAGCTTTCTAAGGTGGTTTCTTGGAAATTGTTTGATTCTCTGATTTATTGGAGCTTTAATGGTATTTTATGATGTTATTAAGGTTATTTTACAAGTGGTGAGCTTGATGTGTGAATTACTACTTGTGTAAAGCTTGGTTATGATATCTACTCATGGTTTGCAAATGTGTTTAAGGATAACCTCTTGTGGTGGTGGTGGAAAGTATTGTGTGATGTTGATATCATGGTTATCCTAAGGCTATGCCTCTTGTGAGAGCCTTTAAGGCCAAGCCGACGTTCCGGCAACAATATAAGCTCCTACTAATGAATTGGAGCTGCCACTATGATCTACTCCTATTGGGCAGAAGTTTTCAATAGGGGGTGTGCACACTTAAGGACATAGGGTGTGGTGGTGGTGGACTTCATTTGGAAATATCTTGTTTATGATATTAATTATCTCTTGATAATTCTTGGTACAGGTAAATGGTGTGATCTTTCTGATTTATATTGTTAATATTTGTTGAAAACAAAGGTTTTAAAGAGAAAATAAGTTTTTACGGGGTGTGGTAGTGTTACTCAGTTTTTACTGATTTTATTTGTTTGTGTTTTCCTGTGTATATGAACTTTGTGTGTTCAGGGTAACTGGGATGGTCACCTTCTCTGCACTGAGGACGAGTCCACCGATACTTTCTATATTTTCATGTTTGTCACCTATCGTAGGAGTATACAGCCTGGGGTCACCGAGATAGTGCTTGAGGAGTGGAACAAGAAGATACAGGGTTTTAGGCACCCGGAGAATGGCAGTAGTCAGTCCATCACCTATGAAGTTTCCACTGTTTATGAGTACATGGAAGTAGTCCCATGCTAAGATGCTAGTGATGTAATAGTCTTTGATACCCCTTGCTTTTGGTGTAAAATAGGAGTAGGAGCTAACATAGTAGTTGGCTGGAAGGGGTCTTTTGGTACTAAGGTGTAAAGTGACGGGTTGGTTGTGTCACTCTTTTGGTAGGGGAACAGCGTTGTAAGATAGCTAATGTAGGGATGGTGGTGGTAATAGCCTTACACTTACTAGTCTTTAGTAAGTGTGGCGGTAACACCCCGGTGATAGTATTAGGGGACCTTATGTAAAAAGACTGACGCATGTATAATACAAGTTAATGATGATATTTCAGTTATGGCACGTTTCTTTTAAAAAAAAAGACTAAGTAAATGGTGGTGGTAAACCGGGGCGTTACAGAGTGGTATCAGAGCCATAGGTTAGCTGGAGGGGAAATTTGAGTTTGACTAGGAAGCAAGGTGACCCAGGCTTAGGTCTAGGAGACTAGGAAGAACCCTGTGGTTGTGAAAATATGTTTGCTGTGATATTTGTGTGTTGTGTGCTTGATTGATTATAGTTAACTATTTATATTGCTAACATATCTGTGTAGAATAATGGAGAGGGGAGTGGACGGAGTAATGGAGAGGGGAGAGGACAGATGGATGAACTGAGGGAGTTGACACTGAGTATGGGAAGAATCTTGGAGCAGCACGAGGCTAGAGCTGAAATACCCAAGGATTTCTCCCGGAGGATAGCAGCTATGAAACCCAGTACTTATTCGGGAGAAGAGGATCCAGTGATTCTGGAAGAGTGGATCAGAGAGTTTGACAAAATATTTGATATCATTGATTGCCCTGAAGAAAAGAAGGTAAGTGGGGCTGTATTTTATTTTAAAGGAGAGGCTGATCTGTGGTGGACTGCGGAGGAGGAGAGACTCAAAGGAATTCCGGGTTTTGGATGGAATATGTTAAAGGATGTGATGAGGAAAAGATTTTATCCGGAGCATGTAAGGTTGCAGAAATATCAGGAATTTACTGGATTGAGGCAGCGGATGGATGATGTTAAAACTTATCATGCTAAGTTTGTGGAGCTTGCTAGATTTGCTCTGCATGTGGTACCTGATGAGACTGCTAAGGTTCAACGTTTCTTGGAAGGGTTAAATTGGGATTTACAAGAAGCTTTGAGTGTAATACCTATAACTACTTTACAAGAGGCGTACGATAAAGCTGCTAATCTTTATAGGGTACAACAGAGGAGGAAGGAAGTACAAACGGGGCAGAAAAGGAGAATGGAGACTCGTAAGGCCGAGAGCTTTGATAAGAGGGCTAAAATAGAAGTTAGACCAAGTGGGGAGCCAGACCCAATTACCCGGGACGCGATTCAATGATAAAGGAACTAGATACTTTTATTGCAAGATATGTGAAAAGAACCATCCAGGTGAAGATTGTGAAGGAAGGTTGGTGAAGTGTTTTAATTGTGGAAGGTTAGGACATAGAGCCTTCGAGTGTAGGTACGGGAAGGATAATGGAGGTAAGAGTGGTGGAAATGCTTATCAGAGTAGCGCAACGGAAACGTTGTGGACCCATAACCAAGAAAGGCAGTGAAGATACTAAAGAATCTTCATAGGATTCAGGAAGTTATCACGGTTAAGGTTAATTATTAAGCTGTAGATGGAAACTTCTTTTTAAGGTTAACAATTAAAGTTTCAGGAGAAACTTTCTTTTTAGAGGGGGAGAGTCGTATGGTAAGTAGTGAATGTCTATTAGTGTTTGTGAATGTTTGTTGGAGATTGTGAATGTTGTTGGTGCCAGAAATGGTTGGTAATACTTGAATGTTATTTTAGGAGTTGTTTCTTCATGATTTTATATAGGTGGTATCATTGAATTTGTGAATGGTCTATATTGTGTGATGGATGGGATTGGTGTGTCTGAGGTTTTGTGTGATGTTGCTGAATCATCTGTGGTTGATAAAGTTACCTGGGAATCATTGTGTGGAATATTGTTTTAACTTCTTGGAGTATGTGACTGTATTGTTGGGTGTGATGAATTGAGCTTCGAGGACGAAGCTTTGTTTAACGGGGGGAGGATGTAATACCCCAAATTTCTAAACTGTGATTAGGGCCTTACTTAACTGTAAACCTTAGGAAACCCTAATTTCTAAAGATGGAGAAGGTTATAATTAGTTGGAGGTGCTTGGTGAACATTAGGAACCTTAGTTTCGCAGGATTCTTAAAATTTCCGAAAATGACTAAATTCCTTAGGAACTGAGAGTGGTTATCAACCCTAGGAAGAGTGTTAGATACTTTTGAGAGTGTTTTGAGGAAAAAAACAATCATATCTTTCTTCTTTTAATATAAGACAATTTAGTTACATTTTTCAGTATTTAGTGGTTCTGGGCAAACGAGGCTTTGGAAGAGCTAAGAAGTGACCCGAGGAAATTCCTGAAATTTGATAACCCACACTAGTATTAACATATCTACATATATAGTCTTAATACCCATCAAAAGCTCAAACCAAACATGGCCTAAGGTGGTGGCCAAAAATATCAAGGAAAGGAGAGAAAATATCTCGGTTACTATTCACCACTATTCACACCTCCTTACTATTTGCAATGATGATCAAGGCAACTTGCCCCCTCCTTATCCATTCAAAGGAGGTTATGTATGGATGGTTAGGATTGGTTTTTGACACTTGACACAAATCAATGGCTATGGACAATTCTAGAAGTAATGATTATAAGTTAAAGGATAAGGATGAAATTTAGTATAAAAAGGGGGGGTGGAGGTCGGCCATGGTAGGTGAGCAAGGTGGCCATTCTTCTTCATCTACCTTGTTTCTCCTAAGCTATAAAACACCATTGGAGCTTAGGCAACAATACTCCTCCATTAGAAACACAAGTTTAAGGTAGTAATTAAGCTAAAATCAAGGAAAAAGGCAAGTTTAAGGAGTGGAAGCCAAACTCCAAGGTGGGCGAATTGGTTGGTGGAGATTTCAAGCTCAAGCAACTTATAATCAAGGTAGAACAACATCAAAATGGCTAGGAGAGGACAGGTAACATCTATGCACATCACTTTCACCCTTTAAGCTTATTTTCCTTCTTAAGTCATTCTATTTGGTTACCTACGAATCCTATCTTCTATTTTCTTAAACTTTTTACAGTAAAATAGGGATGAATAGTTAGTGATTATCCTAGAAACTCAAGTCGAAATAAGGTTGGGAAGTAGGAAAAATCTAAAGAATCTTGAAAATGGAGAAAAATGAGCTTTAAGCTTTAGGAATTGTTTGGATGGGTTTCCGACATGTGTTTGAGCTAAAATTTTGAGGGTCGTCTGGAATAGTGAATATATGGTTATGGTTTAAAAATCAAGTCGAATGGAGAAATTTAAGTCGGTTAGACAAGGTAAAGAATCTAAAAATGAGAAAATGTGCTTTAAGCCTTTCTGAGTGTTTGAATGGGTTTCCGAATTGATATTGAGCTGAAATTTTGGGGAGATACTTGCGTTATGGATATTGGATCATGGTTAAATATTTAGGCCGAGACTCTGATAAGGCGCAAACTTATCATATTTTATGTACTAGATTTAGGATTATATTTATCTAAAGAAGGTTAAGTAGTTAATATTTATGTTATATTATGTATTAAAGTGTATTATTTGTTCAGTCTTAAGTTTTTATATGTTTTTCATGCAAGGAAACACTTTTGACCAAACTGCCGGACATAAGGCCGGTTAACTCCTGCACGACACAAGCGTGGAGCAGAAAGAGGTGCTATGCCGGGTATGTTGCCGGGTACATCCTAGCCGGCACAAGTAAAAAGTTGTCTCAATTCACCAGAAGTTAGCATTACATGAAGAGGTTCCTTTTGATGAAGAGGTGTCTTTTGATGAAGAGGTGTCTTTTGATGAAGAGGTGTCTCTTGGCAAAAAGGTGTCTTTTGGTGAAAAGGTGTCTCATGGTGAAGAGGTGTCTCATGGTGAAGAGGTGTCTCATGGTGAAAAGGTGTCTTATGGTGAAGAGATGTCTTTTAGTTGGAAAGATGTCTTTTGGATGAGAAGACACTATGGAAAGACATCATTTGGTGATGTGTCTTTCCATACCAATACAACTAGGGTAAAAGGCATCTTTTTGCTAAAGACATGTCTTGAAGGTGTATCTTTATGGAAAGACATCATTTAAGATATGTCTTTCCATAGAATCACTTCCAACACCTATAAATACCCTACCCATGTGGTCATTTGAGAACACACTTCAACATACCAAAATCCACTCCATTCACTTCTATATTTCCGCCTCACTCCATTGTTGGTGTCCAAAGAAGTCTACGGATCCATCCACGCAAGAGAAGAAGAAGACCTTGTCGGGTTAAGGCTATTGACATCTCCTTCTCCCTCTTTGTATTCTCTTCTTGTAGTTGTGTGGATGGTGATGTAGAATTCTTTGTCTTCTCTGGTTAGAAATGGTTCTCTTTGTAAACGTACTATGTTCACTCAATAAAAGATATAAGTTCAACTTGGAATTTTGTGTTTGTTGCAATTAGGAATGAAGTTGTTTCTTCTTCCAAGTATTTCGAATTCTGACCTTGGTAAGGCAGAAAGGTTGAGGAATTCCAAGTGGTCTTTTATTTGTCTTTTATAACTTAAAGGATGAAATTTAAGGCTTAGAATTCTCCCCTTTTCGGTTCGTTGATTACCTAGATATTGTTAGTTTTCGATAATGACTAGGGAGTGCTTATTCCGGCTTCAAACTGGAAGAGTAAATTGACATTTTGGGAAGGCCGGATGGCATGCCGGGTGCAAGACGTCTGGCACATTCAAGGTTCTTGTCTTTGCCGGGCGCATCTTGTCCGGCATAATATCCGGCAGTACCAAAAGTTGGTTGGTTCGGAATTTATTCTTTTCCCTTGGTGTTCATTTGTATTTTTATGACGTTGCCATTTCGAATCAGGGGTAGATTATTATAAATACTATTTTAGATTAGGTTTTAGATAGTTTTTCTTAATTTGTGTTTACACATTTACTTTTCCCCCTTTGTTATAGAATAGGCTTTTGCCCGGATTAGGACTAGTTTTCTATAAGTCCCTTGGGTACGATTCTCTCGGTCGTAATATATTTACACTATACTCCGACCGGGTTTTTATTTGCTACCCGTAGTAGAGTTGTAGGTTTAGTTTATTATTTTATTCTTTTTATATATAGTTTTATCCTACAATTTTTCTATTAGCAGACTCCGTTGGGAAGTTATTTAAGTTGGTGAATAGTTATTTTGGTCAAAAATAAGAATTTAAGCAATCTAAGGTGGTTTCTTGGAAATTGTTTGATTCTATGATTTATTGGAGCTTGAATGGTATTTTTATGATGTTATTAAGGTTATTTTACAAGTGGTGAGCTTGATGTGTGAATTACTACTTGTGTAAAGCTTGGTTATGATATCTTACTCATGGTTTGCAAATGTGTTTAAGGATAACCTCTTGTGGTGGTGATGGAAAGTATTGTGTGATGTTGATATCATGGTTATCCTAAGGCTATGCCTCTTGTGAGAGCCTTTAAGGCCAAGCCGACGTTCCGACAACAATATAAGCTCCTAATAATGAATTGGAGCTGCCACTATGATCTACTCCTATTGGGCAGAAGTTTTCAATAGGGGGGTGTGCACACTTAAGGACATAGGGTGGGTGGTGGTAGTGGTGGACTTCATTTGGAAATATCTTGTTTATGATATTAATTATCTCTTGATAATTCTTGGTACAGGTAAATGGTGAATGATCTATTTTTGATTTGTTATATATTGTTAATATTTGTTGAAAACAAAGGTTTTAAAGAGAAAATAAGTTTTTACGGGGTGTGGTAGTGTTACTCAGTTTTTACTGATTTTATTTGTTTGTGTTTTCCTGTGTATATGAACTTTGTGTGTTCAGGGTAACTGGGATGGCCACCTTCTCTGCACTGAGGACGAGTCCACCGATACTTTCTATATTTTCATGTTTGTCACCTATCTAGGAGTATACAGCCTGGGGTCACCGAGATAGTGCTTGAGGAGTGGAACAAGAAGATATAGGGTTTTAGGCATCCGGAGAATGGCAGTAGTCAGTCCATCACCTATGAAGTTTCCACTGTTTATGAGTACATGGAAGTATTCCCATGCTAAGACGCTAGTGATGTAATAGTCTTGATACCCCATGCTTTTGGTGTAAAATAGGAGTAGGAGCTAACATAGTAGTTGGCTGGAAGGGGTCTTTTGGTACTAAGGTGTAAAGTGAGGGTTGGTTGTGTCACTTTTGGTAGGGGAACAGCGTTGTAAGAAGCTAATGTAGGGATGGAGGTGGTCATAGCCTTACACTACTAGTCTTTAGTAAGTGTGGCGGTAACACCCCGGTGATAGTATTAGGGGACCTTATGTAAAAAGACTGACGCCTGTATAATACAAGTTAATGATGATATTTCAGTTATGGCACGTTTCTTTAAAAAAAAAGACTAAGTAAATGGTTGTGGTAAACCGGGGCGCTACAGAAATTTGGTAAAAAAGGCAAAACTGGGTCTTGTCCAAACTTACGTCCGACCCTATGGTCCGGACGCGTTGTACCTATCCAGAAAAGTCACCCGGACGCTGACCCGGACACGACTAAACTCTCACCAGTCGAAGCTTGAACGTCTCCAGATGACATGTCCGGCCCTGTGACCCGGACGGGCTTAGATGGACAGAAATGTTTACGATCACGAGTGTAGCGCGGAGATTTCTAATATATTTTTGTCCGGCTAGGACGTCCGGCTAACTGACCCGGACGTAGAGCCGGACGTCTCACAAGCAACATAATCTCGCCTGACAACTTTATCTCTTGTCCGGCTAACTTACCCGGACAGTTGAGCCGGACGCGTGCATTTTATGTCCAGTTCATCTATTTTAAAAGGCGTTCGCGAGAGACATTCAACAATCAGATTTCAAAACAGAGAGATGCGAGACCTTTTCGAGACTGAAGAGCGCCGTGAACTTCTACACCAGGAGGAGAATTTCTGCTTCGATTTCTTCAGTCTGTTCAACTCGACTCCTTGCAAATCTTCAGATTAACATAGAGATGATTTCTACATCTTTTTCTCTTGTTATTTCTTCTGTTACTATGCTTTGCTAAGGGAATAAACTCTGGGGGTGGTGGTTGTATATAGTTTGGTTTCGTAGTTTTATTTTCAGTCGATATGGGATTAATCTTGGGTTTGTTTCAGATTATAAATCTTGTTTGCGCTATCAATGAAACTTGCTATTTTATTTTTAGCTTTGCGAAAGTTGTCAAGATCTGATCTGTGATTGATAGCTAGGTCATTATAATTTGTGGATAGCTTTATGTAATTGATGAGTTAGCCTTCAGATGCAATTTTAGTTCGTATGCTTATTCCCTCTGCGTTAGTAGTGATAGGTTTATGATTTAATATGTTGCGTTCTACACAGTGGAGTTCTAATTGGCTAGGATTTAGTCTTTTAGAAAGTTGCTAGAATTTGCCGAACCCTATTCCCCAATCAACTGATAATAGAATTGCATAACCTAACTAGGAAAGACCACCTAAACCCGGAGTTCCGCTTTCGTTAGATTTTTATCAATCACTCTTTGCTTGCTTTTTACTTTATTGATCAACAATTTCCCCCGATTTACAGCCTTTGCTAGGATTAAATTTATTCTCTTAGTCCCCTGGTTCGATACCCCGGTTGCTTATATTACTTAATCGCTACGACCGGGAATTATTTTGCAACCCGTAGGTTTATTTTATTTATTAATTTCTAGATTTAATTTCGTAGTTTTTAGTAGCTCAAAATAAACGCACTTGCCCGTTTAACTAGGTCTAATTACTTAGGTTAGTAATTTTCCCAACAAGTTTATGGCGTTGTTGCTAGGGAAATTGATAGTTTTTATCATTTCCCCAGTTTTGGTTGTTTAGTTTTTGTGTATTTAGTGCTCTTATCTTATATTTACTTTTTGTTATTTGTGTGCTTAGTTGTTTGTCTATATTCTTACCTTTTCTACTACTTAAGAGCATTTGGTGTTGGTGTGGTTTAGGTACCTTCTGTTTTCTCGGTGTATGCCAAACACTCGAGCCAAGGGATCTCCACTTGTTAGTCCGAGACCCGAGCTTGAGCGAAATTCAATAAAGAATTGGTTATGATACTCGTTGCACCTTCAGTACAGAAAAATGGATGAATCAAATTCTATTGGGTCTGACTTACCCCTAAGGGTTCCGAGACGGAGCTTAACCTGAGTCTCGGTTAAGAACGGCGATGATCTACGTTTCACACGGCGCACGATTCCATGGATAGTTTCATTCGATATCGTGATGGAGGACATAGCTTACGATCATCGGCTTTGATCATGCCAGACGGCATTTTATTAAGACATTGCACAATGATCCGAACACTTTGTCGCATCTCTTCGATACGGATACAGTAACGATCATAGCAATCTCCTCTGGTACCTACTGGTACGTCAAAATCCAATTGGTCATAAACATCGTAAGGTGCTGCTCTTCGCAAATCCCAGCATACCCCAGAACCTCTTAACATTACACCACTGAATCCCTGTGATTGAATGAGAATGGATAAAAGGCTCGTGGGATAGCCCCAAGGGGCTAGGGATGGCTAACTTTCTAGGAGAAAACTCCATGCGAACAGGAAGTGATGCTAATCCTAAGTCTTTCCATGGCAATAAAAACAGTGCTCAAGTGAGCTCCGTTTGAAAGTGAGTTCACTACTGTCCCTCTCTAGGGATACGCTTTATGAATATACTATTTTCTTTCCTCCTGAGTAAGGTTCTTACTTTCTCTTTCGCTACACCCCTTTCCATAATTTGAAAAAGAAAAGATTGGTTTAAGCTTTGACCCTATCCTAGTGAGGTGGGTCAGCCCTACGTTATTCAGGATTCTTTCTTCGCTACGCCCCTAAGGCCATCAAATCTCAACGAAGGGAGGAGGTCACCATTTTTTTCCATGGCAAGGAGTCTTGCAGCTAGCACAAGAGGGAAAGACACGGAGGTTTTGGATCAGGGATGGGCATCAACAATGAAATCGATCCCATACCCGGTAACTTCCTTAGGTCTTTTCCCAGCTCAAGGCACCTTCATGACTGAAGAATATAGAAAGAACTCGAGTCAAAAGTCCGAGTAAACCAAGAAGAAAGTCAGTAGGAATCGGAGCTGAGACAGGGAATTCCCTAGGATAAGGTCGTTCAGTCACTTTCCGGGCTCTCCTGACTGAAGTAAAGGTAGCTTTTCGGTAATTAAGAAAAGAGCCGATTCTCTGCCTTTGACAGCCTTGCCTTGAGGCAAGATAAGACAAACTGATCACGCTTCAGCCACTCTGCATATTTCGGATTAGCACCTGGTTTTCCATCTCCTCTTCTTCGCTTTGCCCCTTGTCGTCGATTACCTTCTGAATCTTGTGGGACTTCACGACGAGAATGCCATCCCATCTTGTGAGGGGATCGTTCATTGTTGAGAGCCATCCGAACTTTAAAAAATCCAATCATGGCCGATCAAGAACAACCGGGGATAGAAGATAACGGGAACCCACAACAAATGGCTCTCAAAGACTACAACCAGCCGGACACTGAAGGGAGACCTTCAGCCATAGTCCTTCCGGAGTTGGCGCTTCAAGAGGCCAGACAATGGGTATTCAAGACCCACTACATCACTGCTGTCCGAGACTTAGGAAAATTCAGCAGAGCAAATCCCGATGAAGCTCCCAATCACCTAAGTCTCTTCCTCAACTTTTGTAACTCATTTGGTAAGGCTGGTAGAGTCAATGAGAGGATACGCTTGCAGCTTTTCCCTCACTCACTGTCAGACGCTGCATCGAAATGGTATAGAAGCTTGCCTTCAAAGTCAATCTACACTTGGGCACAAATGGCTCAAAAATTTCTTGCCAAGTGTTACCCCATAAGTAGAACGAGGCAATTAATTGGAGAGATCAATACTTTTTGCCAAGAGCTGGGAGAGACGTTATACGATGCATGCGATAGATTCAAAGACATGTTGATGAATTGCTCCCACCACGGCTTGGATGATCAATCCTTATGTCTATCCTTCTTCAACGGTCTTGATGATGTAAATACACTCCTTGTGAACTCCTCAGCTGGAGGGAGCTTCTTAACTAAGTCACCTCAAGAGGGGATGGAACTCTTAGAGGTGATGACTAGTAACACAAGGAAATGGTCTAAGCCTAAGGGAAGAACTCCAAGAGCAGCGGGTCTCCTTCATGCTGAGCCCACTGACCGACTTTCTGCTCAACTATCCTCACTCACCAAAATGGTGGAGAAGCTAGCTATAACTCAAAAAGAAACAACCAAGTCGATAGCTTCTTCATCATCTTCTTCAGCTTCAACTTCAATTCACGAGGGGTGTGAGATTTGTGCGGGTCCTCATGAGACCCACTTTTGCGTAGGTAAAGCTTACGCCAATCCACATTAGGACGTGAACTTAGGCAACCACCCCGGATTTGACTACAACCAACAAAATGCCCCTTGGAGGAACTATCCAAACTTCTCATGGAGGACCAATGACCAAACCCAAGGGGGATCATGCAAAGCTTCCAACCATCCTATGGGGTACCGGTCACAAGGGCCACCTCCGGGCTTTCAGCAACAACAACCCCCTCCTTCTTTCCCTATAGATTCAAACACGGAGTTGAGAGACATGATGAAGAATCTTGTCTCGGTTGTGCAAACTAAGGCAGCAGAGTTTGACACGTTCAAGGCTAATCTAGAGGTCACCAACAAGAGAGTTGAGGGACAGCTTGAGTGAATTTCTCAGCAGCTTGCCCAAAGGCCTCCTGGCACCTTTCCTAGTCAACCAATGCCCAACCCGAAAGAGCAACTCTAGGCTATCTTGGTGAGAGAAAGTGTTGAAGAAGAGGTTGAGGAGGTGAATGTGATTGAGGCTCCTAAAATTCACCATCTTCATCAAGGATGGGCTATGTCTATTGAAGCTTCGAAAAGAAAGATAGCCCAACTTGAAACTTCTTCAAGGATCTGTGAGCACGAACTTCAATATGAGAGAGAGCACCTGGGTAGGCTTCGTGCTAATTATGAAAAGGAAAAAGCCAAGTTGGATGATGATGAGAAGGGGGTGAAAGCTATCACCTTGAGGAGTGGCAAATAGACAAAAACGCCCCAAACCCCGCAAGACTCAGGTGAATCCAAGAAGGATGATGGAGAAGGGACTGAGTTCCCATTAGAGAAAGCTTCTCCAAGCACTCCTACAACCCAATCCACCCCAAAACCTTCTCCGTATGAACCCCCTTTACCCTTTCCCAACCGAGTCAAGAAACAAAGACTTAATGCGGAGTATGGGAAGTTTCTGACGATGCTGAAGCAATTAAATGTAAACATTCTTTTTGTAGACCTCATTGCCAAGATGCCGAACAATGCTAAATTCCTCAAGCATCTTATCTCCAACAAAACAAGATTGACTGACATCGGCACCATCTAGCTTAATTAAGCTTGCTCTGCTATTCTCAAACAGCCATTGCCATCGAAATGCAGCAATCAAGGCAACTTCACCATCCCAGTCATGATCGGTAGCACCTTCTTTCAATACTCCTTATGTGATTTAGGTGCATCCATCAACTTGATGCCTCTCTTCTCCTTCAAGAGGCTAGGGATTGGTGAATTGAAGAAAAGTAAGATGGTCCTTCAACTAGCGGATGGGTCGACAGTCTACCCAAGTGGAGTGGTTGAGGATGTTATCATCCAAGTAGAGCATCTATACTTCCCATGTGATTTTGTCATCTTGGACATCGAAGAAAACTCCACTACTCCACTCATCCTTGGCCGACCCTTCCTCGCCACCGCCAATGCTCAAATCGCAGTTGCTAAGAAGACCATCACATTACAAGCCTATGATGAGAAATTGGTCTTCACAGCAAGGAGATCTCCAAATAGCAAAACGGCTGTAGTCAGGGTTGTGGAGAAAGAGGCCCAGCCACACTCATCTCCTTCACTTCTCTTCATCACTCTGCTCGAAGGGATGACCATCAAAGATGAACCACCATTAAGCCTTGATGAAGATAAAAAGAGGGTCAGAAAAGAAAAAGGTAAACATGCATCAAGGTGGAGACCCAAAAATGTCCTTGATTCATGCTTTGGATGTCCTCCTCACATCCACCCTCCAGGTTCCTTCTGACCCTCACTATGGTCTAGCGAAAGACCTTAAAAGATGGGCAGCTCTCCGGGAGGCAACCCGGGCTACTTCTCTCTTTACCTTGCATTATTTCTGTAGTTTAGTTATGTTATTTAGTTAGCTTGTTTCGTGCCCTTGTTATTGTGTGTTTCTGGCTGTTTTTGTATGTGTGTTCTGCTTATGAATGTGAATAAGTGTTTTGGACAAGAAAACATTCATTTTGGGGAGATTCTGGTTTAGACCGACCTTGTAAGGGTCGATCGGTTCATTTTTTTTTGCAAAACCAGAAGCTTCTGACTTTGACCGACCCTGGGACCGACCTTGGAAGGGTCGGTCGAGTCGAAATTTTCATACCCGTAGCCTACTGACTTCGACTGACCTTGCGACCGATCTTAGCAGGGTCGATCGGGCCCGAAATTTTGAAAAAAAGGGGCTAAACACATTGTTTTATTAAACATACCCTATCTTCTCCTTCCTCCTGGCAGATCTTATTGGTGACCTTATTGGTTGATTTTGTGGAGGTTCTTAGAACCGGGGAAAAGAAGAAAACAGGGGAGATTATACCGAAATTTTCCTAGAAATGCACCGTTTGTTTTGCTCTTCATTGCTCTTAAATGTTAATTCTCTGTCCAATCACTTATGTTATCTCTCTTTAACTTCTAACACGTCACTTTTTTTTATTTGTTCCTTTCTTCTTTTTGTTTTTCCTTTTTCCTTTTCGTTTATATGTTTATCTGCACTTTTATTTATCTTTGACTCTCATTTACATTTCTATCATTTAAATTTCGCACTTTCGCTTGTAGTACTTTATCTTTAACTCTAATACCTTAGTCACTGCTTTTTCAAATATTTTGGTTCGGGACTCATGGATGAGTCCACTTTTGGTAACTAATTATGGCCTTTTTTAGTATTCTTCGGAATCCTTTTTGTGCCTTGCTCTTTTTGGCTATGCAGCGCTATGCACTGTAGATCTATTCACTTCGAACATAAGAACCCCGCCAACAACTCATCTTTATCAGGGGAGTATTAGTTCTCTAACTCTCTAACATTTACACAATACATTACACTTTTGTTTACTCTATGCTTAGTGCTTCAAAAAGGTCTTCTGCTATTTCAACAATGAGGACATTGTCCCATTCACGTGTGGGGGAGACGACCTTTTCTTTTTGGCGCATTGCTCAATTTCCTCATGCATATCTATAGCTTCCATGTAGAAGTTACATTTTATATTAAGCAAGTTTTTCCATGAATTCTTCGAATTTTCCACCAAATTTTTTCAAAAAGTTATCTCTTGAAGATATTTATTTGCGGTGCAACCGTAAATCCCTATTTTGGTGAACTTTTATTGCTTAGGGGTTCTTTCTGTCTTTGCATATAGGGATTGTTAAGTGGTGCTTCCTAGTGAAAATTTTTAAAAGGAACTTGAGATACACCATAGGTAACCAACAAATGAGAGTTGAGCGTTCATTAAAGCAAGGCAAAATGCCACGATATCTTCTTCTCATCTCTTGGTGCAAAAGTTAATCAAATGCAAATCTTTATATTTCCTTTTGGTTTTCCTCAATGCCCATTCTTGAGAGAAGTTGTCCATGGTAAAAGTTCTCCAAGTTCCATAATCTTTAAGAACTTGGGAGTACTCAAGATCATACCCCGAAACTCTATATTTTTATTTGCCCTCAGCACACCCACATCACCATGAGAAGGTTGGTTGCACTCCTCTTGAGGTTGTTCACAAATTTTGCTTACTTGAATTCAAGCATTCATCTAGACACTTACTTGCTTTAAAATGTTCCTTCTTGTTGTGGGTTCCTAGCTAATTTTGCTTGAGGACAAGCAAAAAGATAAGTGTGGGGGTGTAACACCCCATCTCAATCCAATCGTGGTTATCGCAACTTAACAATATATATACAAACGTTGCAGCGAAATTAATACACTCCAGGACCTTGCCACGGTCTGACTAACAGAATATACCGAACATCAGTACTTACAACCCTTATTCATTTACATATCAATCTTACAATCTCCTTACGTCCTATACAACTTATTAACATTTCATACCATTCACTAAACGAGTGTACATACACTACTCGTGCAACTAAGAGAAGACAACCCAGAGTAAATTCTACCCGATCCTACTCTTAGGACTGTCGCCTTTTGTCATTCACCTGCATAGTAAAAACAGCCCCTAAAGGGGGTTAGCAAAATTGCTGGTACGATCCTCTCATGGCCCCCAAGCTAACGTGGCTACGACGACTAATATTCGATAGCATAGAGGTTGATTAGATGCATAACGTAATAGAAAGTGCAATAAACAACAAGCCAAATATGAACAATCAAGTTCAAACATAATGAACGACTTAAATGCGTTCCCTTAATTAATGAGTCAATTATTAAACTCCTTAAGTTATGTTTCCTCTTAATCCCAGTCCAACCTTATCTTACCTCAATCTTAATCCTTATCTTAGTCTTAGAAAACAAACCATTCTTTAAATAGAAATGGTTGTAGCGTATCTCAGTCTTAGAATACAAACCATCCTTTAAATAGAAATGGTTGCAACTTATCTCAAGCCTTATCTTAATCTTAGAATACAAACCGTTCTTTAATTAGAATTGGTTGCATTTTACCTCAATGTTTATTTTTGTCGGGTTAAAAGTAACCCTAGCCAATGAGCTATTAACTCCATCGGTTGAATAAATATCTTAACTTAAAATTAGGATTTAGGTGATCCTACCACACCATCTTAATGCCACCTACCTTGACGGGAAGTCCAGTGTAGCTGAGCCGGCAACCGACCCTAGGCAACAAGTCCGAAGACAAGTCCTTAAGCGGAAGTCGGATCTGATCAAGAATACCGACCCCCTTTCTTAGCATGCATGACCGGAGTCAGTCCCAGGTTCCTCACTCCCCCCAAGTTCCAGTTAATAGAAGTCTCAATGCTAACGTTTGTTAGTTAACCTTTCGGTTACTAAATAAACGATGTTCGGGAGTGTTCCTTAATCTCACACAATTGTTTACTAAACATTAGTTAGTGAATTCTCAAGGCAAGTTGTGTTAGTTTTCAAACATCAAACAACAATACAATAAACATAATATCCCGATTGCATGCTTTATTTTGTTCAGTGGGCACACAAAAACAAATAGCACACAAGCCGAGGGACACCTCGTTAGCAAGCAGGTCATAAGAAGACTGTACCGTTCACCGTTGGTCGTTCGGTTGCTTACTCTCCTCCGGAGTCCAAATTCTCAAACCCTAAAACATTAATCGAATCGGGTGGTTAATTTCTTCCATGTTACTTATCTTACATAGCCATTAATGTCCCCCATCTAATATCACTTAAGTTCTTACAACTTAATCTTACAAACTTAACCTTAAACATTTATGTTTATACTTAACTTAATTCCTTAGGCCTTTATCTTCCTAATCATCATTACCCTCTTAATGGCATACCCTAATACCAATTAACATCTTTAGAATTTAAAGTTTTTTTTATATATATAACTTAAGGGTCGACCGACCCTACCGACCGACCTTAACCAAGGTCGGTCCATTCCAGAACACATTACCGTCTAAAAATTCTACCCCGACCAACCTTGCAAGTTCGGTCCACAAGGTCGGTCCATTCCAGGGACTTATTCCGTGTACAAAATTCAGGCCTGACTGAACTTGCAAGTCCGGTCCCCAAGGTCGGTCTCTTCCAGAGAACTTCCTGGCTGGGTAAACTGGGCTCGACCGACCTTGCAAGCCCGGTCCCCAAGGTCGGTCTGCTCCAGACCCTTGTATAAAAATGTGCATTTGACTCCAAACTTCACCTTACATATCCTAGTATGTTCTAACCTCATTTGGGCACTTCAACCACACCTTAAGCCATCCACTAAATCCCTTAAATCACTCACCAAAACCCTCTTTAGTCATTAAACCTATTCTTGTAAAAGTGCTAACACTTGTAATGTTTTTCACTAGGTTTCTAAGTGGTGTTTCATACTTATCATAACCACTATGCCAAAATGTTTTCCCACCACCATAACATCATCTCCCAAGAATCTTTATTCATCCATCTCCTTTGCTAAACCTTCCTAGGTTATCTTGCATCCCCATGCACAATTTCCTCTCCTTTCCATTGGTTACTCATCACTCCTAAACTCTTGAACATACCTAAACATTTCTTTCCATCCTCTTAACACCTTAACATTGTTCTTCCTTACCTTGACCATCGTACACCCTCCTTAGACACTTCCACCTCTTTTACTCAAAATACTCACCATTCTCATGATCATACACTCTTATACATTCCTAGTCATTTCCTTGACAATTTTACAACATCCTGTTACAATTTTCTCTTCCATCACCCATGTCCACTTATCACCATTAAAACTAGAACCTTATTAATCCACCACTAGCATCTTCACCACTTACATAAGCTACCCAAAATTATCATTGTTTTATTCTCTAGTTCATACCTAATTCACCTCAAAACATTACAAATCATTTCCTCTGGATTTTTGCTCAAGTCTTAAAATTCCTCATACCATGGTTTTTGTGTGTTTAATACACCCACCAATCCTCTAATTCCTCCTAGACAACCCTAGGTCATTCAAATCCTCAAGAATACCTTTGTTAACTCATTTCCACTCAAATTTCCTTTAATGACTCCTAGTAAATCCTAGGTCATAATAACTCACAACCACCACTTAAACACTTGGTTTCCTACCCAAATTTCGCCATCGCTTCTCTAGTATATTATCATGCCCATATGCATGGTTTTCTCATTCAATCATTTCACACACAATATATTCTTTCTCATCATATGTTCTCACCCAATCCTACTCATTCACACAAACTCAATATAGTGCAATAATCTGAAATTGCATAGCTCTAAGGCTCTTAAATGACATGGCTCTTAGGCCCTTAAATGACTTAAACTTAAACACTGAATTTCCCACATATAAAATCTTTCAACCTGCAAATACACACAACAATGCTCCCATAGCAATATAAGTGTTCTCATAATTCACCTTAAGCTTATCTTACTAACTCATTCCCATTGGCTCCTTAGTCACAAGTTCACAAGCTTGTTTAAATTCTTTTCCCTAGGTTATATAACCCATTACATAATGTAATCTCCAATCCACATTAGTACTTATCTAAATCTCATCCCTTAAAACCTTAAACCACCATTAGGTAAGCAATTTACCTTGTTTTTCTCAAGCTTATCTTAACTTCCTCCTTAGGGCTTTTTCTTGGATGAACCTCGGCCACCAACTTAATTTTCCTTTGCCAATGTTCTAATCAATATACAATGACTCTCATGAGTGCTAATCAATACACTAACCTTGAGGAATCATTCCTAGGTTAAAAATGTGTTTTAAGACATAAAAGTGGATGATTACCTTTGAAGTCTCAAGGTAGACTTTGGCAATGAATGAAAGAGGACCTCCACTAGTCCATGGTGATTAAAACAAGCTAGAACAAGGCTTAAAAACAAGGCCCCATGAGTGGCAATATTCGGCCATGTAAGAAAGTGGTGGAAAGATGATTTTTCTTACACTTTCATTACCTTGGATGAAAGAAGAACCAAATGAGCTCTTCAAACTTGATTTTCCCCCTTCAATGGAGTTTCTCCATGGCACAAAACTTGAGCTTTTGAAGATTTGAAAAGATAGAAATGAAGGTCTTGCTCCAACTAAGAATAATATAAGGTTTGTTTTTGATTTGGAGCAATATTATGTATTTGGTAAGTGATTGAAGATGGATAACCATGGAGGAGCAGCACTCACGGTTTTGGAATAGAGAGAAGAAGAGAAATCGGTGGAAGAAGAAGAGAATGAAGAGGTGAGGAGAGAGGTATGTAAAAGTAAGATATTTATGTTAAAAGTAAATAGTACTTTCTTTATTTTACTTACTTTTCTTTTCTTATTTGATGAAGTCTATGGTGACTCATCCCTTATAAAAATGGCCCCCTCTTAGATAAGGCTAGACATGGTCTTTGTTGACCAACTTATTGACTTATGTTGACTAAAGCTTAAACTAGACACTATTTGGCACTATTCACAAATTAGTGCACATATTTGTGAAATTTTTGATTTCTCATTGATTTATACTTCCTAATGTGATACTAATTAGTACACATGTTTATTAAGATGTAATCATAGGCATCTAGCCACTCAAAACTCATTTCTAAGATAATTCCTCAAAAAGGTGCTTTAAGGAGTCTTGAAGCAGATTTTGTGTTTAAGCTTGTTTTTGAGCTTGGTTTTCTTTAGTAATTGATTTAACATGTCCATTAGCATGTTAATAAGGTCTTATAATGATATTTGGGTGCTAATCAAAGTCACCCCAAGCTTAGAGCACATTTTTGCCTAAATTGCCCTTAAGGCATTTTCTTGTGTTTTCCTTGGTTTAAATTGTCTACCAATGTTTCTAAGGCATATTTTAGCCTTATTAAATCATAACTTGATGTTTACTTAGCATACTTTGGTTTGGGGTATTTCAATCTACCCCCCTTAAAAGAACTTTGTCCCCAAATTTCCCATGCATCTTATTTCATTAGAATACATAGCTTACCTCATTCCATAGATCATATAGATCATACTTATGTGTACTTAAACTTATTGACCCATTAGGTCTGTCATACACTTATACTCAAATATCACACAACATGCTAAGCATGTATAGCACTCAAAATTCTCTTTGTTCCATTTGACGATTAAAACAATCACATAATTTTCATCGTATTCTCCCATGTCACCGGTCCGTAGACAAAGGCACATTCATCCACGCCACCATGGGCCAGAATACAAAACAACTCTGTTCTCCCCATGTCACCGGTCCGAAGACAAAGGCTCATGCGTCCTCGACGTCATGGGCGAGACTCAGTAAAAGGAAATCCTTTTTACGAGGTCAAGTGAGGGATAATTCCCTCTATCTGAAAATACAATCAACTCCAATTTTGTTTTTATCCTAAAGCCTCTATCCTTAGCGTGATTTAATTGTGACCACTGGTAGGGAGTTTCAGGAATCATCCGACCCTGATGTGATCAGCATCAGTGTTGAACTATCCTTCCACCCCAATTTGTGTTCGGTTTCCCTTGATACCTAGAAAATCAAGTTCCACCTCCCATGTCATTTTCAAACATCAAATAATTCACTCATGTCCAATTTTCTATCTTTTTAGTCTTTCTAATCGTAATCAATACATCTCTAAGGTGTGGACTCAGTCCATCAATCATTCCCAGTTCATCTCTTAGTAATTACCTCAAGGCTCTCATTCCTACTAAGTTCTATATCAGTCTCCTAACAATTCTCACCATATTATACCTCATAGCATTATTATCTCCTACCTTATACTCATATAAAATAACATCTCATAGTGTTATCTTATTCCTATCTCACACATACCTTCTTATCGACTCATATCTCATATATTCCATATTCCTTAAGTCTCCTTAATCCTCTTCACTAATTATTTTAACTTGTACTCACACCGGAGTTAACAAGATAGGTACTTAATATGTATGGTATTCACATCTTTTGTGCGCAATAACCATAATTAATCTCAAAATGTTTATGTAAAACAAATTCTCAAATTCTATTGTGCTATGCACACCGTAGTTTACGTACTCAGTACATAAACATACGCTAAGCGGTTTTCACTCTACCCACCTTAAAATGGATTACGCCCACGTAATCAACATTATATCATCCTTGAACATAGGTTCAAGATGTCTAATTCTCACCAAGCATTCTAGCTTCCACGTCATCTATCTCACTTATAATTCGATCAGAGGGTCATAACTATGTTAATGGCTTAGTCTCTATATCGAGGATTCTTAACGGTACTTATACCATTTCCTTAACTTAATTTAGTCTTACCTCAAAGGTTCTAAAGCATTCAGTTGATAAGTCTTATATTTGCTCCATTGGAAGATGTGTGGTTCATCATTCCTTTTCCCCGTTCATCAAGTATGTGAAACCCCTTTAAGCTACTGGTCCGTTAGCTTCCGCTGCGCGACTCTGATAATCTTAGGCTTAATTTGCCTTTCTTATGCTTCATAGTATTGTATATCTTCATCCTGCATGCTTAGAATTTAGTACTAAAGATCTCTTAATGGACACGTGTTATCTTTATATATACACGGCCTTAATGAGTTGTAACTCGTCTATCCATTCTCCCTGGAGGTCTAATGTTCATACTCTTAGTGTTCTCTCAAATGTCTAAATCGTTCTTTCCATCTGACCTTTGGTCAGAGGATGATTCTTAATCTGAAGCTACTGTTTAGTGCTTAGTGCGCTTTACAGTTTAACCTCTAACGTCTTAGGACATGTCAAATGTCCGTACTTAGCAATCCGTGCTCTTCGCACTTCATAGTCCTTAATTATTTTATCTGAAATGGGTTTTCTGATTCCTTTGTGTTGTTGGTTCAACTGAGTTCCTTCTCTTCGGCTGTTTGTGGTAGAAGCCGCTCTTGTCTAATCTTGTGTCGTTGACCGTGGTACGGAGTCGAGTACTTTCCGTGTTCCTTACATCACTCGTTTTACATGCATGGGGTACCTTACTGGTACATTACTACTTACCCGACTAACTCATAAACGAATGTGTCAGGCCTGCAAGCCCCTGTGGGGTCTAGTCGTCCCACGTCTCGTTTAAGTAAACTCGTAGTGTTCGTCACACGTTAGCTATTGCTAATTATGAAGTATTCTGGTGTCGATCTCCTCTTTCATCGTCCGATTATAACACTTATTGTTCTTCTTGAACTTAATCAAGGAAAATCCATTTACTGTGTTCTTGGGTATGGTATGCTCTAGTTCCTTCATGTCTTCCTTACTGATTCGGTCTCTTAGTAACTGAGGTCTCTTTCCATAGGGCCTCTTATCTTGTTTCTCATGTTGATCTACTAGGAACGCACTTCCAGTTCCTTAAGGAATGAAAGGTGTGCTTCCTGTGAATTCTCACCTCCCCTGGTCTAGACCACTGGCATCCATGCACAGTTCGTCTACCATCTTATTTCCTTACTTATGTCGGTCTCAGCACAATTGCCTCAGTGTCAATATTTGACGGCTTACACATAATGGTCGCTTACTGCGCACCATGACTTAATCCCCTTATATAGGTATTGCCCTTATGACCTCCGCTACCGTGGTAGTTGGCCTTACCATGTTGCCCATTGATGGTGCAACTACTTACTCATTTACTCTAACCTCTTATCTTATACTCAATTTCTTCTTGGTGTAAACACACTGGGGTTTTTCTAATTCGGTGTATGGCGGTTCGTACCGTGTAGTAAATGGATGTCTCTTAATATAAAGGTGTTTTGCTTCAATTTCAGTTTCGTATGTAGGTCAGTCTCTCTCACGTTCTTCCATCCTTTATGATGTTATTTACCATGTAATTTAGCCGGTTACTGAAGAAGTCATCCGTTTAATCACAAGCTCTTCTGAGCGTTGGTCACTTGACATGCCATACTATGCACTCACAACGTTTATCTCTGATGAGTGTTGGACATGAGGTCTGTCTGTGCAGTCTCCCTTATTACTCAAGTGTATCTGGTGTGTTCTAAGGTAATCTCAAGGTTTATGGTTTCCATTCTCTAATAAAAGCGTATTGTATCTCTACCAAGTGAAAGCTCTTATTGAGGGGTTATTCCCACTCATGGCCTCACAACAAGGAGAGGTATCCCCACCCTAAAAGGAATGGTTCGTTCTCCACCCCTGACAATGTACTATCTCATTATTCTCATTAGTGCCCTTTCTTGGCAATATTTTCCACAATCTAAGTTATAGGTTTGTAATCGTTCAGACCTACGAATTGTAGTTCATTCATAGCTTAAACAAGCTCTCTCACAACTTACTGCGCTTCGGGCCCTGATGTGATTAACATCCTTGGCTCGTAGGCCCTTTGTGCTTAATGTCATTGAGTGAGAGCCGGTGCTCGGTTCACTCCTTGTATTCTTACTCATCTGTAGGTTATCCTCGTACACCTTGGGTCCTTTGAACACCATCGACGTGAGGTTACATATTAAATGTAGTACCGGGTTTCATGGTAAGTTGCTGCATCCTGCTTCCTGATATGGAAGTTTATTCAGGTGATCTGAGGTTACTTAGTGTCTTTGACAATACTGTCATTTTACTAGACTTATGTCTTTTAGTAACCAAGGCTAAGTTCGTATTAGGCGTTTGCCTTACGGTGTCCAAGTTGGATATCGTCCTGTCATCTTATACTTCCATCTCAACGCTTCGTTTAACTTCTGTTGACTACGCCACCCGTTGATGATCAATCATACTTGGGTGTTGATGAGTTAGGCAAACAGTATTAACTGTCATTCATCAGTTTGTTCGGCTCGACTATGCCCACTCTGTGGGGGTAGTCCTCTGAGCTTCCCTCTGACGGGATTGTATATCTTAAATCCTTAGAAGGTTATAACTTAAGTTCACTTTCCTTGTACCCATTTCCTGGGTTCGCCAACATCTTCATTGAAGAATGTTTATTGCTGGTATTCTTAGTGATCATCTCGGGAGTCCTATCCCGCTCCTACTCTAGTTGAAAGACGTTGAGTCAACCGTCTCGATGGTATCGTATAATACATTCCTTGTATGTTATTGCTTACATAGTGTTTTGCTCGGATCACTGAGCGGCCTCTTAGGTTTTTCCTTCAAGGTTCGGAATTAATGTTCTTACCGTACTGTCGGTTGTTGTTGTAGTAGGTCGTACCATTGCTAACATTTATGTCATTTAACATTCCCTCCAAGTTCAGCTCCATGCTGACTGGTGTATTAACTCTTCTCATCATGGTCAGGCCATCAGGCCCTTCCAAGGTCTTATTCTCTCGTTCATATGGATTTGCAATCCGGTATTAATATGTACTACAACTGTAGCGTTCAACTATCATGCCATGATGGTTTTTCGTATAACCTAACTGTGGTAGCACTTGCTACGGCAAGTGCGCCATGCAAGATGGGCTACCGGTACTGTGCACGTCGGTAGTGGTACTTCCACCTAATTTTCATGTAATTGGTATTCCTCAGGTCTCCTTAGATGTTCCCTTGTTTGGATAACTAGCCATTTAGCAGTTTCCTTGTCGTTTTGATAGTACTGTCACTTATCAGGGTGTTCCTCTTTCTGAGGGAATCCCCTAGTTATTTCCTTATGTCTTAATCCTCGCTCTCGTTTCACACATTTTGTCGTGGTTACTAAGTAATGGTTCTCCTTCAGATACTACACCGTAGTCTTATTCCGGTATACAGTTGTACATGTTTATATTGTTGTCTGTGCTATGTCGACCGGGTTTCGTGATCTTCCTCATTATATGGGGTTTGGAGTTCCCGTTTCTAACTGGACTTTCTAGTAATCTTAACTTTCATGCTTTGTATTATCCCACTGCTATGCTCTTTCGGACCACCGTCCGGTACTCATGTCGTTTATCCTATCTTTTCCATTGCACTCGTAGTGCTTTTCTCATCATTGGTATGGCGGGTTATTTCGACTGCGTAGCATGTCGACCCATGTTGCCGGTAATTCCCGTTCTCTTACTGGTAGAATTCTGTTGGTAGCGCCTGTTTCAGTGTTGCGCTCCAATTATAACCTCCAAGTTTTCGTAAACTGTTGTACAACAAGATGTTTCTCGTATTGGTTACTGTTAACTAACAACCAGATCGGGTTTCCCTAAGTAAGAGAAGGCTTTCTTCTCTCTGGCGTTTGTTACCCGTATTTCAAGTAAGCGATGTGGTGGGCGGGTCTAGGTACTATGGATATCCGGTAAACGCCTGGAAGTCCTAACTAACGCACCTCTCGCTCTATCACTCAACCCTTAACCCATAACTCAACCTCAACCTCAGTATTCTCCTAAGTTCAGTAATTCTTGTCTTCTGAGCATAACTACACTCTGATAACACTTTTTGTAACACCCCATTTCAATCCAATAGTGGTTATCACAACTTAACAACATATATACAAACGTTGCAGCGGAATTAATACATTCCAGGACCTTGCCACGGTCTGACTAACAGAATATACCGAACATCAGTACTTATAACCCTTATTCATTTACATATCAATCTTACAATCTCCTTACTTCCTATACAACTTATTAACATTTCATACCATTCACTAAACGAGTGTACAGACACTACTCGTGCAACTAAGAGAAGACAACCCGGAGTAAATTCTACCCGATCATACTCTCAGGAATGTCGCCTTCTTTCATTCACTAGCATAGTAAAAACAGCCTCCATAGGGGGTCAGCAAAATTCCTGGTATGATCCTCTCATGGCCCCCAAGCTAACGTGGCTATAACGACTAATTGTCGATAGCATGGAGGTTGATTAGATGCACAACGTAATAGAAAGTGCAATAAACAACAAGCCAAATATGAACAATCAAGTTCAAACACAATGAACAGCTTAAATGCGTTCCCTTAATTAATGAGTCAATTATTAAACTCCTTAAGTTATGTTTCCTCTTAATCTCAGTCCAACCTTATCTTACCTCAATCTTAATCCTTATCTTAGTCTTAGGAAACAAACCATTCTTTAAATAGAAATGGTTGTAGCTTATCTCAGTCTTAAAATACAAACCATCCTTTAAATAGAAATGGTTGCAACTTATCTCAAGCCTTATCTTAATCTTAGAATACAAACCGTTCTTTAATTAGAATTGGTTGCATTTTACCTCAATGTTTATTTTTGTCGGGTCAAAAGTAACCCTAGCCAATGAGCTATTAACTTCATCGATTGAATAAACATCTTAACTTAAAATTAGCATTTACGTGATCCTACCGCACCATCTTAATGCCTCCTACCTTGGACGGGAAGTCCAGTGTAGCTAAGCCGGCAACCGACCCTAGGTAACAAGTCCGAAGACAAGTCCTTAGGCGGAAGTCGGATCTGATCAAGAATACCGACCCCCTTTCTTAGCATGCATGACCGGAGTTAGTCCCGGGTTCCTCACTCCCCCCAAGTTCCAGTTAATAGAAGTCTCAATGTTAATGTTTGTTAGTTAACCTCTTTCGGTTACTAAATAAACGATATTCAGGAGTGTTCATTAATCTCACACAATTGTTTACTAAACATTAGTTAGTAAATTCTCAAGAAAAGTTGTGTTAGTTTTCAAACATCACACAACAATACAATAAACATAATATCCCGATTGGATGCTTTATCTTGTTCAGTGGGCACACAAAAACAAATAGCACACAAGCCGAGGGACGCCTCGTTAGCAAGCAGGTCACAAGAAGACTGTACCGTTCACCGTTGGTCGTTCGGTTGCTTACTCTCCTCCGGAGTCCAAATTGAAATACCCCAAACCTTGATATGGTGTTTAGGTGATAAAATAAGGTATAATAAGGCTAAATAATGCCTTAGAAACTCTAGGAAACAATTTAAGCCAAAGAAAACATAAGGAAACATCATAAGAGCAATTTGTGCAAAAATGTGCTCTAAGCTTGGAGTAACTTGGGTTAGTACCCAAATATCATTCTTAGACCTTAGGAACATCCTAATGGTCATGTTAAGTCAATTACCAAAGAAAATCAAGCTTGAAAATAAGTTAAAACACAAATTGTGCTTTAAGGACTCTTAAAGCACATTTTTGAAAAATTGTCTTAGAAAGGGGTTTTAAGTGGCTAAATGCCCATGATTACTCCTTAATCAACTTGTGTACTACTTATTATCACATTAGGAAGTCTAAATCGATGGGAAATCAAAAATTTCACAAATATGTGCATTAATTTGTGAATAGTAACCAAATAGTGCCTAGTTTAGTCTTTAATCAACTGAGTGTAATTAAATGGTCAAACAAGACCATGACTAGCCTAAATTAATAAGGGGGCTGGTTTCTAAGGGGATGAGTCACCATATGAGTAAGTTAGTTTATAAGAAAAGAAGAGGGAAAAGGACATGTTACTATTTGCTTTTAGAAAACAAATATCTCTTATTATCTTACCTCTCTCCTCCTTTCTTCATTCTCATCTTCTTCACCGATTTTTGCTGCTCCTCTCTTCTTCCTTCACGTAGAAGACAACCCCCATGCTAGCTCCATCTTGCTTTGACCATAGCTCACTCATTTTAGCTCCAAAATCAAAACAAAATATATATTCTTCTCAGTTAGATCAAGCTTCTTCTTTCTATCTTTCCAAAACTTCAAGAGCTCCATTTTCGTGCCAAGCCAAACTGAAATTAGAGGAGGAAATACAAGCTTAAGAACTCCATTAGCTTCTCCATACTCTTAAGGTAAAGAATATGTAAGAAAAATCAAGTTTCCATCACCTTTTTTCATTACCGAAAAATCACACTCATGGGGCTTCATTTTTATGCCTTGTTCTAGCTTGTTTTCTATTATCCAAGGGCTAGAGGAGGTCCTTCTTGCTTCATACCCAAGCTTATCCTAAGACGACAAGGTAAAACAATCAATTTAGTACCTTAAAACATATTTTTAAACTAGGGTTGTTCCTTAAGGTTAATGTATTATCTAGCACTCATTAGAGTCATTGGATATTGGTTAGAACATTGGCAAGGAGAATTTGATTGGTGACCGAGATTGTGCAAGGAAAATATAAGGAGGAAAGTTTGAGGAGCTTGTAAAAGAACAAGGTAAATTACTTACCTTAAGGTGTTTTATTGTTTAAGGGAATGGGATTTAGATATGTGATGAGCTTAGTGTAGAGTTTACATTGGGAAAGAGTTATAAAAACCTAGGAGAAACAATGATTATATTTGAGAACTTGTGACTAAGGAGCAAATGAGAAAGGAGATAGTTTAAGAATGACAAGGTGAATTATAAGAACATTTATATTGCAATGGGAGCCTTGTTGTGTGTATTTGCAGGTCAAAGGCTATATATATTGAGGAAATTCAGTGTTTAAGATTTATGCATTTAAGGGCCTAAGTGCCAAGCAATTTAAGTTTACGCACTATATGGTGATGTAATGTGGTTTGAGTGTATATTGTGTGTTAAGGTGGTGCAATGAGAATTTGGGTGTTCATAGCTATTTGATGGTGAAAAACTAAATGTTTTGGTGTAACAATATACTAGAGAACCCATGTTAAAATTTGGAGAAGAAACTTGGTGTTTAAGAGGTTCTAAGGAGATTTCATGACTAAGGGAGTACCAGGAAACTTTAGGAGTTGTTTCGGTGAAAAAGAGTGAATTTAAGGTGTTCTTGTGAATTAGAATGACATAGGCATTATCATGGAGGGTTTAGGAATCAAAAGGGTGTTTTGGGGAGATACTTTGTATGTTTAGGACTTGTGCAAACATTGGTGAACTAGTAGGAAAAAAAATAATGCCTTGTATGGAGGAGGCACTAACTTGTGGAGAAACTTCAAGGAATTGTAAAAACGTATTTTAGATGGTGAAAGATGCTTGGGAGATGATGTTATAGTGGTGAGAAAACATTTTGGCATAGTGGTTATAATAGGTATGAAATACCACTTAGAAGCCTAGTAAAAAATATTACAAGTGTTGGCATTATTACAAGAAAAATGCATAATGGCTAAGGTTGATATTGGTGAGTGACTTAATGAGTTTAGTGGAAGGCTTAAGGCCTGTTTGAAGTGACCAAATGAGGTTAGAACAAACTAGGATATATGAGGTGAAGTTTGGAGTCAAATGGGAATTTAAAAACAAAGGTCTGGAGCCGACCGACCTTAGGGACCGGACCTGCAAGGTCGGTCGAGCCCAGTTTACACTAGCGGAAAAACTTTCTGGAATGGACCGACCTTGGGGACCGGACTTGCAAGGTCGGTCGGGCTTGAATTTTAGGTACGGATTGAGTCTCTGGAATGGACCGACCTTGGGACCGGACTTACAAGGTCTGTCATGTCAAAAATTTTGTACGGGAATTGGTCTCTGGAAGCGACCGAACTTGGGACCGACCTTGACAAGGTCGGTCGGGCTTAAATTTTCAAAGGGAAAAACTCTCGGGAATGGACCGACCTTGGGGACCGGACTTGCAAGGTCGGTCGGGATAGAATTTTCTGACGGAAATAGGTACTGGAATGGACCGACCTTGGGCAAGGTCGGTCGGTAAGGTCGGTCGAGCCAAAAACTTATAAAAAAAAACTTTAAGTTCCAAAAATGTCCGTTGGTATTAGGGTATGCCATTAAAAGGGTAATGATGATTAGGAACTTAAGGACCTAAGGAATTAAGTTAAGTATAAACCTTAATGTTTAAAATTAAGTTTATAAGGTTAAGTGGTAAGGACTTAAGAGGTGTTAAGAGGGGATCAATAAGGGTTAAGTAAGTTAAGAAGTTAAGTAATGTATAAGTAATTAATAAGCTAAGTTGGATGAATGTTTTAGGATTGTGAAGTTTGGAACCGAGGAGAATTAAACAACCGGGACAATCGACGGTGAACGGTACAGTTTTCTTATGACCTTCTTGCTAACGAGGTGCCCCTTGGCTTGTGTGCTATGTGTTTATGTGTGCCGACTAAACAAGATAAAGCATGCAACCGGTTTTATTGTACTTATTGTGTGTGTTTTTATTTACACTAACACATGAGACTTGAAGTTGATTGCTAACAACGTTTAGTACAAATGGGAATGAGGTGAGGAGTTACATTGTTTGTCAGTTGGTTAATACCCGAGAAGGTTTAGCAAACACTTGGCTTATAAGGATTTCACTAACTAGAACTTAAGGGGGGGGAGTGAGGAATCCGAGACTGACTCCGGTCATGCATGCTAAGGAAAAGGGGGTTGGTATCTGAATCAAATCCGACTTCCGCTTGAGGACTTGTCTTCGGACTTGTTGCCTAGAGTCGGATGCCGGCTCAACCACCTTGGGCCCACAGTTCAAGGTGGGTGGCAGATTAAGATGGTGCGGTAGGATCACCTAAATCCTAAGATTAAGATAAGATACAACCAATTCCATTTTAAGAACGGTTTGTATACTGAGACTAAGATTGAGATAAGTTAAGGTGGACCGAGGTTAAGTGGATGTTGGACTTGAGGAGTTAAATGATTGACTCGACTACTAAGTGGACGCCTCTAAGTCGTTCTTGAGTGTGAACTAAGTTTGTTCATTTGTGGAGTATTGTGTTATTGCAATTGTTGTTATGGTTATGCATCTAATCAATTTCCATGCCATCAATTAGTAGTCGTAGCCCCGTTAGCTTGGGGGCCATGAGAGGACGTACCAGCATTCATGCTGACCCCCTTTGGGGGCTGTTTTTATTTTGCAGGTAAGCGCCCCATGAAGACTCATCTTGAGAGTAGGGGTGGTTAGACAGGTGGGTTTATTTTGAGTACGGGCTGCGCCTGTGCACCCGTCTGTTGCTATTTAAACTTGAGAAATGTTATGTGGTTTTTGGAGATACTTACAACTCGGTTGGTGTATATATTTTGGATTATTGGTTGTAAATGTTTAAGAAACGGTATTTCTTGTTGTTCAGACCGTGGCAAGGTCCTGGTGTTGGTTTATTTCCGCTGCGATGTTGTAATTATGTTGTTAAGTTTGCGATAACCACAACTGGCTTAGGATGAGGTGTTACAAAAAGTGGTATCAGAGCGTAGTTACGCTCTGATCAAGAAACACCGGACATAAGTGACCACCGAGTAAGGATATGAGTTAAGATATAAGTATTGGGTTAAGAGTGTGAGTTGTTAGAGTGAGTATAGTCAAATGACCACTATTTAGGGTGGATCATCTTTACCGTCTACGAACGTTATAAATCCTTGAACCGAAACCGTTGTGGATACGAATCTAATATGAGTTGCACTTATTCAGATGCCAGGAAGGAGAGGAGGCCGAGGCCGTGGTCGAGGCGACGAGGCTGAGATACCGGAAGGGCAGACGATCGCGGAGATCGTGGCTACCGCATTGGGGCACATGGGCTATCAGCCTGGTGTACCCCCACCTCCACCGCCACAGCCCCGGGAACCGAACTGGGTGTAGAGTCTGGCTGACCTTCGACCCGCACACTTTAAGGGGGAGACTGATCCCGCCAAGCTTGAGGCATACATCTCTGAGCTGGAGACCGCCTTCGAGTCCCTTGATGTCCCTGCTGGGATCAAGGTGCGTCTGGCTACATTCTACCTGAAAGGGGCAGCAGGCGATTGGTGGAAGCTGGTGAGGGCCGAGCATGTGGCCAATCCAGAGTTCGGCTGGGAGCTATACACCGCATTGCTACGAGCTAAGTACTATCCCGCCCATGTTCAGACGAAGAAGCGCTTACAGTTGGATGCGCTTAAGCAGACGGACAAGATGATGGTGGACGAGTATTACTCAGAGTTCACCGCCTTGCTTCGTCTTCTGCCGGGTCTTGGGTATTCAGACTAGATACTGGTGGACCGCTTCTATGGCGGGCTGAGCCATCGACTCTGCTATGGCATGGGGCCGACGAGCTATACTACCTTGCAGGTAATGAGAACATATGAGATAAGAGTAAGCAAATAAGTAAGATTTAGACTTTGAAAAAAAATAAGTGGAAACTAATACGTTGGAAAGCAGAAGTGCTATCATGCCACTGCTAAGGTTGAGATAACCGTCCAGCTGAGGGACGAGGACAATGCCAAGAGTAAGAGTGCCGGGAAGAGCACAGAGAATCAAGGGCAAGGTAGGTACAAGAAACAGAAGTACCAGCCTCAAGCCCAGAAAAGTCAGAACCAGAAAGGGAAGGAGGAAAAGGAGAAGGCTACAGAAGAGCCACTGAAGTTGACATATGCATATGCTGCTAAGCCCCTGCGCTCGAGAGCGCCAAAGGGTAAGGAAATGAATATTGAGTGAATTGAGCACCATTTAGCAACCGTTAAGATACATGTACTGATATCTAATGTAACCAGGATATGAGACTAGTAAGGGAGTCGGTGGTGGCTACCAACGACGCTACATCTGTCAGTGGTGTCACAAGGACCACCCCGGGCTCGATTGCAAGGGAAACAAGGTTGAGTGCAACTTTTGTGGGGTGTACGGACATCGAGCATACGAATGTTTCTGGAACCCCGAGAGTAGAGCCTACAGGCCCGAGATGAAGGGCAAGGGCAAGACCGATCAGGGAGCTGGATCTGACGGTCATAAGGTGACTCAGCCACCGGCGAACAAGAACCCACGGGTAGTCCAGAAGTTGGGACCCACACTACACATGGTGGACCGGGACGATGAGCCTGAACCCTCATCGAGGCCAGGTACCACTATAAACCATTTAGAAATAAAATTGCCTGCTTATCGCATTTCATGCATGCTTGGTGAGTAATTAAGTTAAGAGAGAATAAGATAAGATTAGAATTTAAGTAAGACATAATCTATTACCACCTTAGGAAACTTCAACATTTGCTATCCCATACCTTCAACATCTAATCCGGAAGACACCAACATCGAGACCCGAGACTTTCCGACCGAACAATGTCAGGTTATCCGCTCAGGTATGATTTTGTTAAGGGGATACCTGACACCCGAAGCACAAATAGCCATCATCAGGAGATGCAATCATTTGGGCATGGGACCGGGAGGTTTCCATACACCGGAGTACCCAGGAGGAGCAAGGATGAAGTTAAAGATGATGAGCTTAGGCAAGGATTGTAATCCTTATGCCAAGACGTACCAAACCACAAGAGCACAAGATGGAGTCTCACCACCAGACATACCCGAAGAGTTCCATCCTGTAATTACTCAAGCGGTGAAGATCGCTCAGCAGTTGGAAGCTGACCCGATCCCAAACATAAAAGTGGACCTTTGCATTGTTAATTTCTACGAGGAAGACGGGCGACTTGGACTACATCAGGACAAGGACGAGACAATGGAGTCTCTTGAAAGAGGGATACCCGTAGTGTCTTGGTCCATTGGAGATGACGCTGAATTTTTGTACGGCGAGCAGAAGCGTGCGGACCGTGCTAGTAAGTTAATACTTAAGTCAGGGGATGTACTAGCTATGGGAGGAGAATCAAGGATGTTATACCATGGAATTAAGAGAATCAAACTGAATACAGCACCGTCAGCAGTGATTAATGTGACGCATATGAGACCAGGACGATTAAACCTAACCTTTAGGCAATATTAGCCATGTAATGTTTTTAGCATGAGATAGGGAATGAGATGTAAGGAAGAAGCACATGATGTAAAAGGGATGTTTATTAATAAAATAACAGTGTTGTTCATATTAATTGTTACGACTCCTGTTATACCATCATTACTCATGAAAGCTTGTGAACACAATTAGGTTATGGACTCGGTACGGAAGGTGCGCTAAGCATACTTACAGAGGCACAGGCCGACGCAAGCGGTACTATCCTCACCGGTACCTTTCCGATTAATAGGGTTGAGGCATCCGTTCTCTTTGACTCAGGGGCCTCGCATACCTTTATTTCGGCATCTTTTGCGAGAAGGTTGGGGCTAGACACTGATGAGCTACCTGACTTCACGGTTACGCTCCCGTCTAAGGAGAAGGTTCATTGCACTCGCTACTACTGAGGAGCCATCGTCAAAATTAAGGGGGAAGATTTTCCAGTGTTATAATAGGGATGAACTGGTAGGAGCGGCACAAGGGTGATAAGTGAGAAATATATAGACATTTAAGGGTTTAATTTACCTTATACTTACTTACTTTCAGGATAATATTACTCACTTATCGTATGTTTTCCTAAGATTTATGTCTTGATATGGACTGATGGATTTTATGTATCAAATACAAGAAAAAGTATTGGAATCACATAGTTTATTTCACAAGCTTTCCAACGCAACAAACGGTGAGTGAAACGGAGTTAAAACGAAGAATCTGGACCCAATCCAATTTTGCAAAGGAAATATACACGTCCTTGTTTGCGTCCCCGAATAAAAGGCAGGACACAAACAAGGACAGAAAACAAGAGATGCTGTCCGTGGAAATTAGTCCGGTCAAGAAGAGGCTTGTGTGTGCTGTCCGGCCAAATAAGCAAGGACACAAACAAGGACATAAACTAGGACATTAATGTGTCCACCCATTTAAGCAAGGACACAAACAAGGACATAAACAAGGACATTAATGTGTCCGCCCAAATATCCAAGGACACAAACAAGGACACATTTACACTAGAAATGTGTCCGCCCATTTATGCAAGGACACAACCAAGGACACAAACAAGGACGCGTGTAAATGCAACCCAGATCCAGAAAATCGACATCGCCGACCGTCTTCCCCATTTTTCTTGCGGCGCCTGCAAACACATCTACCTACCCCATCAGCAATATCAGGCGCCGACACTCCTTAAATTCCTCACGTGTGTTCCAGCCCTGTCTTCTTCCTCTTCCTTTCTTCTATATAAACCCAGTGCTACTTCATCAGAAAAAATACGCACGCTTGTACACCACAACTCAACTCTCCAAATCACTCACGTTCACCTCCAAATCACACTTGCTCCACGAAAATTCCATTTTCCTCCATACATCCACATCGCCACTTCATTTCCATCATTTCCCATCACCAAATAAGCCTGTGCGAGTGCAGAGAGTTCTTCCTTTCCTTAACTCTACTCTGTTTTAATGTCTATCGTACTTACGATGTTTGTTTTTATAATTATGCGTGAGAAATATCCTTAGCCTCCCGGGTTGGGAAGCAAGCCTATTTTATACAATCGTGTTACGTAAACTTTCTACTATAATCTGTTCAAGCAATATTTTGATTCTCGTCCTTAATGCGCTTTAATATTCAGGCCAATTATTAAAGTGATATTTGTAGTTCTCTTGTTAAAATGCGATGCTAAGACAAGGTTCTAGACATAGGAAGTCAAAACGGGTTAACAACTAGAAGCGTGTCTCGCCTGTAGGTTAATCTGTCTCCAATAGGAATTGGTAATAAAGCGAGTAATTTATAATGACTTGGGCAAGGATTGCGGCTTGTTGTTTAAATTATTCAGGGTTTATTGTACAAGGACCGGTCAATGAACTAATTAAAATTCCTGAGTTTATTGCTAAAATGGTGAAAGTTTATATTAATATAATTGGATGAAATAGGTGAGCAGAACAACCTAGGGTGCTTCCTTAAAAACAAAAGAGTTTTATAACCGCTTTAATTATTCTGTTTTGATTAATTGTTCGTTTTACTGTTTTGTTTATGTTAAGTGTTAAACCATAATTTCCCTAAAAAAAGTGATAAGTTTCTATTCAATAGTCTAATTAGAATTCTCAGTTAATTTACACTATCAGTTAAACTACAGCAAGGTCCCCAAGAGTTCGACAACCCCACAATTCCATTATTCTGCAAAACGATAGGTACACTGCCTAAGTTGTAGAAGTAGTCACATATTTCTCCAACAAAGGGTCTTATCCTCTGCGCCGAGCATCGACTGCTGCTCAGGAGTCCATCTGGGCTAACCATATCGTACCGCCAGAGGCCCAGAGAGCCTTCGACCAAGATCATATCCGCAATGGCGATGTATAAGGAGTTGAGGAGGAAGGAAAAAGTGTACCTCTGCTATGTCCAGGACATAGAGAGAGACCCCGAGTTTGACCCCGACTTACCGGTAGTGTCAGAGTTCCCCGATCTCTTTCCACGGGAACTGCCCGGCATGCCACCCACTCGGGAGGTAGAGTTCACCATTGAGCTACTACCTGGAACCAGACCGATAGCCAAGGCACCGTACCGTATGGCTCCGGTAGAGATGAATGAGTTAAAAGAGCAGTTGAAAGACTTGTTGGACAAGGGATTTATAAGACCAAGTGTATCACCACGGGGAGCGCCAGTTCTCTTCGTGAAGAAGAAAGATGGTAGTCTCCGCCTCTGCATCGACTACAGAGAGTTGAACATAGTGACCGTGAAGAATAAGTATCCACTACCCCGCATTGATGATCTGTTCGATCAGTTGAAGGGGGCATCTGTGTTTTCCAAGATTGATCTCAGATCGGGGTATCATCAGATAGCCATTAAGGAGGGAGATATTGAGAAGACGGCATTCCGGACACGATACGGCCACTACGAGTTTACAGTGATGCCGTTCGGTTTGTCGAACGCACCAGCGAAGTTTATGGATCTGATGAACCGGTTGTTTCAGGAGCAGCTGGACAAGTCGGTTGTGGTGTTCATTGACGACATTCTGATATATTCAAAATCAAGGGATGAGCATGAGGAACAACTGAGGAGAGTATTAGAGATACTGAGGGAGAACCAGTTATATGCTAAATTCTCAAAATGCGAGTTTTGGCTTGACCAAGTCTCATTCTTGGGTAATATTATCTCAGATGCTGGGATCTCAGTGGATCCAGCAAAGATTGATGTCGTACGTACTTGGCCAAGACCGAAGACTGTTACCGACACGGAGCTTTCTCGGTCTGCCAGGTTACTACCGGAGGTTTGTCAAGGATTTCAGCAAGGTCACGAAGCCGATGACCAGTCTGATGAAGAAGGATGCACCTTTCGTTTGGACGGATGACTGTGAGATCTCATTTCAGAGTTTGAAGGACTCACTGACCATTGCACCAGTTCTGACTATTCCAGACGGTACGGAGGGCTTTGAGGTTTACTGTGACGCGTCCAGCAGAGGGCTGGATTGCATGCTCATGCAACATGGCAAGGTGGTGGCATATGCCTCACGCCAGTTGAAGAAACATGAGGAGAACTACCCCACACATGACTTAGAGCTGGGAGTTGTAGTCTTCGCTTTGAAGATATGGCGCCACTATTTGTATGGGGTTAGTGTGATGATCTACACCGATCACAAGAGCTTGAAATATATATTCACTTAGAAGGAGTTAAATCTCAGACAGAGGAGGTGGTTAGAGTTTTTAAAGGACTATGACATTGACCTCCAATAAAGAAGGGAAGGCCAATGTTGTAGCGGACGCCCTGAGCCGTCGAGCACACTCACTCCATTCGCTAGTCTCTTTCTCCAGCTTGGTTGATGAGGTGCGAGAGGCTCAGAGGACAGATGAGTATATGAGGGAGGTCAGACAGAAGCTGACAGATGGTACCTTTGAGAGTCAGAAATATGACTTCAGACTTCATGATGATGATCTGATCAGACTAAAGGGCCGGTTATGCATACCACGGGGCAACACGGATCTGAAAGACCGTATACTTAGGGAATTACACTGCTCTTCAGTTTCCATCCATCCGGGAGCCTCTATGATGTATAAAGACATGAAGAGATACTTCTGGTGGTCGGGAATGAAGGCAGATGTTACCGAGTTCGTCTGGAGGTGTCTCACGTGCCATAAGGTGAAATTCGAGCACCGACGACCGGGCAGAATGGTACAGTCGATGCCAGTTCCGGAGTGGAAGTTTCATGATATCTCCACGGACTTCGTAGTTGGACTCCCACCTAATAGGGGAGGTCTCAACATTATATGGGTGGTGGTGGATCGCCTTACCAAAGTATCCCGATTCATACCGATGAAGGATACTTGGAAGGTAACAAAATTAGTTGAGTTATTTGAGAAAGAAATTATGAGACACCACGGGATACCGAAGACCATAGTGTCAGATAGAGATACCAGATTCCTTTCGAGGTACTGGAGAGCTACCAGAGAAGCGTTGGGTACAGAACTGAAGTTGAGTACCGCATTCCATCCTCAGACAGATGGTTAGACTGAGCGCACATTTCAGACACTCGAGGACATGCTGAGAGCATGTGCCTTAGACTTCCAGGGCAGTTGGATCAACAAGTTGAATCTGATCGAGTTTTCTTACAACAACAGCTATCATGCTTCGATCAAGATGGCACCTTTTCAAGCGTTGTACGGTAGATCGTGTCCTACACCGCTCTGCTGGGATGAGTCGAGTGAGATGGTCATTATAGGACCAGAGTACATAGAAAAAGTAAAGGCTGAAGTTCAGCAGATTAGGGAGAATATGAAAGCTGCTCAGGATAGGCAGAAGTCGTATGCTGACGTTCGACGACGAGACCTAGAGTTCGCAGTGGGCGACCGGGCATTTCTGCGGGTATCACCAATGAAGGGTGTGTTTAGATTTGGTCAGAAGGGCAAACTTAGCCCGAAATTTGTGGGACCTTATGAGATTACAGAGCGGGTGGGCCCAGTTGCTTACAGGTTGAATCTACCTGCTGAGCTGGGTAAAATGCATGATGTCTTCCATGTTTCGCAGCTTAAGAAATACATGCACCACCCCTCCCATGTGTTAGAGCCTGAGAGGTTGACGTTAGAACCAAATATGAGATCAGTGGAGATTCCTCAGAGAATCTTGGATAGTAAGACTAGAGACACTCGCCATAAGTCAGTACGACTGGTGAAGGTTCTCTGGTCGAACCAGGATGTCGAAGAGGCCACGTGGGAATTAGAGGATAAGATGAGATCGAAGTACCCTTCATTGTTTACTGACTAGACTGTCTGTATAGGGTACGGGGCGTACCCCTTTTAAGGGGGGTAGAGCTTCCTCGCTTTTGAGTTAGTAAACGAACATGTTTGTCGTTTGCTTGGTTGTGTAAGATGTGATTTTGTGTAAGTTGTTACACTTTGGTGGTAAGTTTGAGATATGTATATACTTATGTATTGTATTTGTGGTGGACCTTTGAGTCTTGAGATGTGCGAATGTGAATATAAAACGTGATGTTAAGATTAAGGGAATTGAGTACCGTGAATGATTAAGTACACATGTGAACTTTGGGGACAAAGTTCTTTTAAGGGGGGTAGATTGAAATACCCAAAACCTTGATATGGTGTTTAGGTGATAAACTAAGGTATAAGAAGGCTAAATAATGCCTTAGAAACTCTAGGAAACAATTTAAACCAAAGAAAACATAAGGAAACATCATAAGAGCAATTTGAGCAAAAATGTGCTCTAAGCTTGGAGTAACTTGGGTTAGTACACAAATATCATTCTTAGACCTTAGGAACATCCTAATGGTCATTTTAAGTCAATTACCAAAGAAAACCAAGCTTGAAAACAAGTTAAAACACAAATTGTGCTTTAAGGACTCTTAAAGCACATTTTTGAAAAATTGTCTTAGAAAGGGGTTTTAAGTGGCTAAATGCCCATGATTACTCCTTAATCAACTTGTGTACTACTTAATATCACATTAGGAAGTCAAAATCAAGGGGAAATCAAAAATTTCACAAATATGTGCATTAATTTGTGAATAGTAACCAAATAGTGCCTAGTTTAGTCTTTAATCAACTAAGTGTAATTAAATGGTCAAACAAGACCATGACTAGCCTAAATTAATAAGGGGGCCGGTTTCTAAGGGGATGAGTCACCATATGAGTAAGTTAGTTTATAAGAAAAGAAGAGGGAAAAGGATATGTTACTATTTGCTTTTAGAAAACAAATATCTCTTTTTATCTTACCTCTCTCCTCCTTTCTTCTTTCTTCATCCTCTTCACCGATTTTTGCTGCTCCTCTCTTCTTCCTTCACGTAGAATACAACCCCCATGCTAGCTCCATCTTGCTTTGACCATAGCTCATTCATTTTAGCTCCAAAATCAAAACAAAATATATATTCTTCTTAGTTAGCTCAAGCTCCTTCTTTCTATCTTTCCAAAACTTCAAGACCTCCATTTTGGTGCCAAGCCAAACCACCATTAGAGGAGGAAATACGAGCTTGAGGACTCCATTAGCTTCTTCATTCTCTTAAGGTAAAGAATATGTAAAAAAATCAAGTTTCCATCACCTTTCTTCATTACCGAAAAATCACACTCATGGGGCTTCATTTTTATGCCTTGTTCTAGCTTGTTTTCTATTCTCCAAGGGCTAGAGGAGGTCCTTCTTGCTTCATACCCAAGCTTATCCTAAGACGACAAGGTAAAACAATCAATTTAGTACCTTAAAACATATTTTTAACCTAGGGTTGTTCCTTAAGGTTAATGTATTATCTAGCACTCATTAGAGTCATTGGATATTTGTTAGAGCATTGGCAAGGAGAATTTGATTGGTGACCGAGATTGTGCAAGGAAAATCTAAGGAGGAAAGTTTGAGGAGCTTGTAAAAGAACAAGGTAAATTACTTACCTTAAGGTGTTTTATTGTTTAAGGGAATGGGATTTAGATATGTGATGAGCTTAGTGTAGAGTTTACATTGGGAAAGAGTTATAAAAACCTAGGAGAAACAATGATTATATTTGAGAACTTGTGACTAAGGAGCAAATGAGAAAGGAGATAGTTTAAGAATGATAAGGTGAATTATAAGAACATTTATTTTGCAATGGGAGCCTTGTTGTGTGTATTTGCAGGTCAAAGGCTATATATATTGAGGAAATTCAGGGTTTAAGATTTATCCATTTAAGGGCCTAAGTGCCAAGCAATTTAAGTTTATGCACTATTTGGTGATGTAATGTGGTTTGAGTGTATATTGTGTGTTAAGGTGGTGTAATGAGAATTTGGGTGTTCATAGCTATTTGATGGTGAAAAACTAAATGTTTTGGTGTAACAATATACTAGAGAACCCATGTTAAAATTTGGAGAAGAAACTTGGTGTTTAAGAGGTTCTAAGAGATTTCATGACTAAGGGAGTACCAGGAAACTTTAGGAGTTGTTTTGGTGAAAAAGAGTGAATTTAAGGTGTTCTTGTGAATTAGAATGACATAGCATTATCATGGAGGGTTTAGGAATCAAAAGGGTGTTTTGTGGAGATACTTTGTATGTTTAGGACTTATGCAAACATTGGTGAACTGTAGGAAAAAAAATAATGCCTTGTAAAGAGGAGGCACTAACTTGTGGATAAACTTCAAGGAATTGTAAAAATGAATTTTAGATGGTGAAAGATGCTTGGGAGATGATGTTATAGTGGTGAGAAAACATTTTGGCATAGTGGTTATAATAGGTATGAAATACCACTTAGAAGCCTAGTAAAAAATTTACAAGTGTTGGCATTATTACAAGAAAAATGCATAATGGCTAAGGTGGATATTGGTGAGTGATTTAATGAGTTTAGTGGAGGGCTTAAGGCATGTTTGAAGTGACCAAATGAGGTTAGAACATACTAGGATATATGAGGTGAAGTTTGGAGTCAAATGGGAATTTAAAAACAAAGGTCAGGAGCCGACCGACCTTAGGGACCGGACCAGCAAGGTCGGTCGAGCCCAGTTTACACTAGCGGAAAAACTTTCTGGAATGGACCGACCTGGGGACCGGACTTGCAAGGTTGGTCGGGCTTGAATTTTAGGTACGGATTGAGTCTCTGGAATGGACCGACCTTGGGACCGGACTTACAAGGTCGGTCATGTCTAAAATTTTGTACGGGAATTGGTCTCTGGAAGCGACCGAACTTGGGACCGACCTTGACAAGGTCGGTCGGGCTTAAATTTTCAAAGGGAAAAACTCTCGGGAATGGACCGGACCTTGCAGGTCGGTCGGGGTAGAATTTTCTGACGGAAATAGGTACTGGAATGGACCGACCTTGGGCAAGGTCAGTAAGGTCAGTCGAGCCAAAAACTTATAAAAAAAACTTTAAGTTCCAAAAATGTCCATTGGTATTAGGGTATGCCATTAATAGGGTAATGATGATTAGGAACTTAAGGACCTAAGGAATTAATTAAGTTAAGTATAAACCTTAATGTTTAAAATTAAGTTTATAAGGTTAAGTGGTAAGGACTAAGAGGTGTTAAGAGGGGATCAATAAGGGTTAAGTAAGTTAAGAAGTTAAGTAATGTATAAGTAATTAATAAACTAAGTTGGATGAATGTTTTAGGATTGGGAAGTTTGGAACCCGAGGAGAATTAAACAACCGGGACAATCGACGGTGAATGGTACAGTTTTCTTGTGACCTTCTTGCTAACGGGGTGTCCCTCGGCTTGTGTGCTATGTGTTTATGTGTGCCGACTAAACAAGATAAAGTATGCAACCGGTTTTATTGTACTTATTGTGCGTGTGTTTATTTACACTAACACATGAGACTTGAAGTTGATTGCTAACAACGTTTAGTACAAATGGGAATGAGGTGAGGAGTTACATTGTTTGTCAGTTGGTTAATACCCGAGAAGGTTTAGCAAACACTTGGCTTATAAGGATTTCACTAACTAGAACTTAAGGGGGGGAGTGAGGAATCCGGGACTGACTCCGGTCATGCATGCTAAGGAAAAGGGGGTCGGTATCTGAATCAGATCCGACTTCCGCTTGAGGACTGGTCTTCGGACTTGTTGCCTAGAGTCGGATGCCGGCTCAACCACCTTGGGCCCACAGTTCAAGGTGGGTGGTAGATTAAGATGGTGCGGTAGGATCACCTAAATCCTAAGATTAAGATAAGATACAACCAATTCCATTTTAAGAACGGTTTGTATACTGAGACTAAGATTGAGATAAGTTAAGGTGGACTGAGGTTAAGTGGATGTTGGACTTGAGGAGTTAAATGATTGACTCAACTACTAAGTGGACGCTTCTAAGTCGTTCTTGAGTGTGAACTAAGTTGGTTCATTTGTGGAGTATTGTGTTATTGCAATTGTTGTTATGGTTATGCATCTAATCAATTTCCATGTGTTATACTCAAAATTTCAACCCCCCGGAAGGGAGTCTTTACTAATAGGATAGTAGCGAGGGTTCCCGGTTCGATCGGCACATTTCAGAGTACTAGGGATAGCTTAGTCATTTCCAGGGGCACTTTCGTAATTTTTCAAGGCTCCTAAGCCCCTGATAGGCTTTCTCTCTCCTCCAAATAAGGGTCAAATCAATTCAAAATGCTTTAAAATTTTAACCCATGACATAGGATGGCATTTGATGCATAATGGCGTTGGAATTTTGATTTTTCAAATTTCCAATATGTTTCTAGCAATTTCTGATTGAATCTGACGAGAAATTGAATTTAAAAATATTCCAATATCCAAAAAATTCGATTCCACTTTAGAAAATTCATAAATATCATCCTTTACCCATGGGTAAAATTTCATAATCAAATTCCTTTTGGAAGCCCTTGAGCTAAAACGTCGGTAAATCTCGGTTTTTACCGGATTTTTCTATCATTAAGGAAGCCTATATAAGGAACCTTGTCCCATGATCAATCAGAACCTCAAGAACCCTAGACCCTCAAAGAAGGCCCGTCTCATTCTCTTCACGTTTTTACACATCCAAGCACCAAAATCACATCAAAAATCCCCCGAAATCACCATCTAAACACATTTTTCAACTCCCAACACATCAACAATCATCAAACATCAACCAAACCACCTCCAAAACGTGAAGAACACCTTCAACAATCAACAACCAGAAGCTCGGGTCGAACTCAATCCGGAACCGGCACCATCGGAGCCCGCGAAGAATCCCGACGTGAAGAATCCACCTGAATTCGAAGGTAAAACAGGTTGCAATTCTACTTTTCTAACTCTCCACGACCTTATTAACTCTCTGTCAAATTTTGGGTTCAAACTAACCTTTTTACGCTTCTGTTTGCTAATTACTTTTGTTTCTGCCTTGTTACTTGTTCGTCAAGTTTCGTACATAATTCGACTTCAAACTGTGATCTTTCGATTACTAACATATTGTACATCTTTCACGCTACACGTGTATAAATTTTGAGCCGAAAACACCTTCGGGAACCACCATAAAACCCCCGTCCGTGGGTTGTCCGGGACCTCGGACCTATGGTCCGGGACCACGTGGACACCCACGGACACGGCTGGATTTTAAAATTTATGTTTTGCTAAATTATGTCCGGGCCTACGGACATCCTGTCTGTGGCCCCAGACTTTTCAAATTTTTGTTTTCTGTTTAATTCGACTTTTATTTTCAAATAGGTTAACTAGGGTCCGTGGTTACGGACATTAGGTCCGTGGCTACGAACGGAAACAAAATTTGACCTAATTCTGCCTCCGAAACCCTAGTTTAGGTAACTTTCAATTTCACTTATTTTCTGTCAAAAAAACGTTAAAAATAAAAAAAACTAGAAGCACGCACCTAGGTTAAAAACAACTTTGTAGAAAGCCGTAATTAAACTAAGTAGAGGAAAAACGACCTAGGAAGGGTAATGAAAGTAATTTGAACCCTAATTAAGTCGAATATCAAGCCCCCAACCCGAACTCTCCTTTCCTAATTTCATTTAGGTAAAAATTAGGTGGCGACTCACAATAGGTTCCAGTGAGCTAGCTTAGGTTTTAATAATTATGTGTATGACATAGTTATTAACCTTAGGTTATAAGTGGACCTAAAACCCGACTAGATCCCAATCAACATAATCCACAGAGGATAGGGTTTAAAATCGAGGCTCACAGACTGGCGACTCTGTTGGGGACAAACTCTTATTATTAACTTGTTTAATTTTAAGAAAGAGGGCTTAACTCAAAAAATGTTTATTCGTGGCTTTATTATATTGTTTGTTTACTTTCGTGCGCACTTTAATTTCTGTACCTTTGCATCATATGAGAGCGATGGTCCACGCAAACCAACTTCACCCGGGACCCGTTTGAGGGTCCCCTGTCAGGGACTCACACCTTTTAGGTGATGGAATAAGCGGGGGAAAAGAGGAGGGTGTCGTCTAACCACACCCCCTTAATACCTGGGCCTTAGCCCCAAGCGTTTTCCTGGCAGTGTCCTTACCTACCTTGTTGGTCAGTCAAAGACCCGGCCGTAGACGCACACCTTAGGTGATGTGAAAAAAGTGGGGAAGCCCAAAGAGAATAGCGTGCAAGCCCTATTCCTTTGTGGTGACCTGGGCCCAAGCCCCAAGCACCTCTCCGGATCGATCCATACCAGATTGATTTAACCGTCAGTGAGGACATGTTGAATTTGTGTGGGCCTTGTTTGCTTGTGTGATCAGTCCACTACCCTGCCTAGAAATTGATAGGAGTTTCCCCTGCATCAACTTAGCCCAACCCGAATTGGCAGCTCTATTGTTTGCGGCCCAAGGCCCTGTTTGTTTAATGTGTGAATCATTTGGGCTTCGGCCCAAAAGTTTAGACTTAGGTGATTTCTCTTTTTCGGTCCAATTCGAATTATCAATTTAGTTCTAGGCCCATGAAAAACAAATCCACCTAAAGCAATCCATAAAAATCCATCAGGCCTTCCATTTCAAGGCCCATTCTAGTCCAGGAAGACTTCTCACTCGGGTTTTGACCCACGATCCTAGACATGGGTATCATCTTCAGGCCCAATCATAATTACTCAGCCCAAATTCCAATTCACGTCCAGAACATGGTTTAGAAATCACTTCGGCCCATGCGCTTCACTTCTAGCCCAAACACATTCTGGCCCAAGCGCCCAATTCTCAGAACATTTCAGCCTAGGCACCAGTTCACAGCTTATGAATCATTCTGGCCCATGTGCCTCTCTTCCAATTCATTTCGGGCCTCAGTGCTTACCCACAATCTTCAAAACATTCCAGCTCATATGCTTTTCTTGCAGCCCAAACAAGTTTTAGCCTAAAACTTCTTTGCGGCCCAGAAATTTAGCTCAGGTCACTTTTGTTTTCCAACAGATAAGCCCAAATCTCAAGTATGGCAGAGGGAGGAAATCCAATCAACATGGATGCCCAGTTAGCCGAAGAATTCAATGAGATGCTGAAAAAGATTGAGCGCATGGAGAGGCCACCAAGCCAGCCGGTTTTGACTACTTCTCATTGGATTATATCCCAAGGTTGATCTTCCTCCAAAGTTGAAATTGCCAACACTTCCTCTATACAAAGGTTCCTCCGACCCACAGCTTCATTTGGCAATGTTCGACAGAGAAATGTCCATTCTTTCGCTAAGCGACATGCAGAAGGCCAAGGTATTCGCCCGCTATCTTGATGAAACTCCTCAGCATTGGTACATAACTCAAAGGATAAATACCAAGACCTACGAGGAGGTATGTGAAGCTTTTCTGCGTCATTTTGAGTACGCTAGAAGTTTTGGAGTCACCAGGGCTGATCTTGCAAGCACACAACAAACAGAAGGTGAATCAATGTCTGATTTTGTTAAGCGTTGGAGGATGAAGGCAGCCGCAATGCTCACACAGATGGACGAACAAGAGCAAATCCGAATGGTAATTAAAAATATGCAGAAGCAATACAGTGACGAGCTGAAATTCACATACTTTCCTAGCTTCAACATGCTGATGGGACAAGTTGATGTCCTAGAAGAAATGATTCACCAGGAGGAGTTAAAACTTGGGAACTCAAAAAACACCGGGAATGGCTCGAGGACAACAGCCTGTATCCAAAGTGGCACCCGAAAGAGAACTAGGCAGCATGAGGTAAACACATTCGACAGATAAAAGGACCAGGACAAATCGTCGGGGCAATGGAATCATCCCGAAAGAGCTCCGTCAGAGAGAGTTCACAAACATCGGTCAACCATTGAGCCAGGCTTTTGAAAGACTCCAGGAACGAAACATGCTGCAACCTCTCACCCCTCGACAAAGGGACCCTCAAAAAGGAAGGAATCTGAACCAGTATTGTCAGTATCACCAGCTTCCCGGTCATGACACCGACAACTGCAAAATTCTGAAGCAGCACATCCAAGATCTTATCAATCAAGGTTTTCAACTCCCCGAGTAGGAATCCCATGTCAAGCACCATCAGAGAATGCTATCTTCAAGTGTTTTCTCATTTTTATGTTTTTCCAATGTTTGTAGTAGTTAGTTTCCTTTATCATTTTCGGTAGTTTCTCTAAGTCTGTAATTTCCAACATTATCTCATGATTCATAAATAAAATCATAGTTCCATTTTCACAATTCCTGTACAAACCATTTTTCATTCATCGAAAAAAGAAAAAACAAAATGCTTTCCAGGGAAAAGGATCACGGAGTAATCATTTCCGACTATGGAACAGAACGATTTATCTCTTGTTTCTAAAAGTTGAACATGCCACGCTAAGCATCACAACTCACCCCAAAACTTCCAAAACAACCCACGAAGCGGTTCCAAATCCACATCTTTCAAATTGTTGTCATAAACCCCAAATCAATACGGGGGCAATCTGAGTTGAAGTTGTCATCTTTCATCTTTCATTTAAATGTGAATGAGTTTCCAAGTGAAAATCTCGCGAGAGTGTCTTGAGTGGAAAAACCATGAGCGAACGAGCGTGTCATTTTACAACTCCGGTGAGACCACATTCAAAGGTGAGGTAAATGGCATAACTCCGACCGAAGGAGATAATTTGTAAATTTACTCTTAGACCTGCGAAAAGTAACAAAGAGCGGATACACAACTATCAGGAATGACGAAGCACCTAGGTACAGCACCACATAGACAAAAGCTTGTGAACCTTGACATTAAACCCTAGGCACCCCCGCTGAGCCTTCCATATATCCCTTTTCGATATTATGAACTCCACAAAAATGACCCAGCCAATGATGAATGTCCAGCCGGTGACCAAAGGAAGCAAGGAGCCAGATTCTCGGATAATGTTTTCATCAATCCAAAGAAGCAACGCCGCTATCAGCATGACGAAGCAATCCGCAAATGGTCCCAGAGTGACACAGGATCCAAAGAGCTCACATCAAAACAGCTCTCGAAGCCCAAAACCGGGAAACACAAGAACCCCGAAGGCAAAGTCAAGAAAGGATAAAACAAGGAGGCAAACCCGAAGTGCCTCGAGAAAATCCGAATGACAAAAAGAGGAATGGTGTAAAGGACGACTTCAAAAGTCCAAGTCCATAAGCTCGAAAGTAACATCAACACGGAGCAGCTAGATGACTTCAAGACAAGGAAGATGATTCCGAGAAAAGAAGCAAGATGCAACTTTGGTCACCCCTTTTAACTCCACATACCTTAAATATCCCTCCATGGTCCCGTTGTCTTTCATCACACCCCACGGCCATGTTATAAGCTTTAAAGACTTCCGACTTGGTAGTTGTGTATCCAATCATGTGAAAGTAACAGATCAAATGCGTAAATCCATCAAATGTCAAATTCAATGGTCTAAAAGTTTTGACCATGAGCGAGAAATGAGTGCAAACACCAAACACGTCGTGTGTAGAAGCACCACATCAATGCATAAGCCTTGACCCTATGAGGATGAGACTTATTTGCACGCTTAATCAAAGAAAATACTAGAGGCAATCGATCGGAACGATCGATTGTCATGAACCCTAGCTCAGATTGTCCTAAGGAAAAATACTGGGGGCAATCGTTGGTTCCAACAATTGCCATGACAACACCAATTGAAACCCAAAGCTTGAGCACCACACATCCCACCACAGGCACACATAAGCCCTTACCTCCACACCAAATACCTCAGGCCCACATAAGCCCTTACCGCCACAACAAACACCTCAGGCCCACATAAGCCCTTACCTCCACACAAATGCCACTTCACCACACAGGCTCACGTAAGCCCTTACCTTCACATCACACACCACCACAGTCACATATATGCCCTGCACCACTCAAAAGATCTCTTCATCAAACACCACACCCCCGGTAGGATGGTCATCTCTCTAGGAAATAAATTACAAGTCTGGAATCTTTAGTCCACAAATGATAATTTCACTTTCCTTTCCAGTAAACAGAATTTTCTCAAACACTGTCCTACCGTTTGGCACCTTCGTCAGCAATTCTTGTCTTGAACAACTCTTCTTCAAACATCGCCATGTTGGCATATTCCTAGCAATTTCTTGCTTTCAATAAATCTGCATCATCGCCATGTTTGGCATATTCCCTAGCAATTTCTTGCTTTCAACCAACCTACATCATCGCCATGTTTGGCATGTTCCTAGCAATTTCTTGCTTTCAACAATTTGCATCATTAGCATATCATCCCATATCATCATCACCTTTCAACTAGGTTCCCGACACTTATAATTGCTCGGCGTATTCCATTCAAACTTCAGGTTCCGACACCTTATAATGCTCGGCGTATTCCATTCAAACACTTCAGGTCCCTCCCGACACCTTATAATGCTCGGCGTATTCCATTTAATCTCAGGTTCCCGACACCTTATAATGCTCGGTGTATTCCATTCAAATCTCAGGTTCCCGACACCTTATAATGCTCGGAGTATTCCATTCAATCTCAGGTTCCCGACACCCTTATAATGCTCGGCGTATTCCATTCAATCTCAGGTTCCCGACACCTTATAATGCTCGGCGTATTCCATTCAACTTCAGGTCCCGACACCTTAGAATGCTCGGCGTACTTCATTCCTTTTAAGGTAGTCAACGCCTCAGAAATAGCTTGACATCATGTCATTCATTATAGGTAATCAAACGCCTTAGAATCCTTGACCACCCTCCTTCCACTTTACTCATAGGTAGTCAGCGCCTTAGAATAGCTCGACACAACCTGGCGGATTTCAATTGCACGTGGGTCTTTTAAGATCCAAATTTTGGGTATCACTCAAGTCATCAACTAGCCTTTTCATTTCCATTACAAAGTCTAGTTGACGGGGGGCAATCTGTTATACCCAAAATTTCAACCCCCCGGAAGAGAGTCTTTACTAATAGGATAGTAGCGAGGGTTCCCGGTTCGATTGGCACATTTAAGAGTACTAGGGACAGCTTAGTCATCTCCAGGGGCACTTTCGTAATTTTTCAAGGCTCCTAAGCCCCCGATAGGCTTTCTCTCTCCTCCATATAAGGGTCAAATCAATTCAAAATGCTTTGAAATTTTAACCCATGATAGAGGATGATATTTTGAAGCATAATGGCGATGGAATTTTGATTTTTTGAATTTCTAATATTTTTCTAGCAATTTCTGATTGAATCTGACGAGAAATTGAATTTAAAAATATTCCAATATCCAAAAAATTCGATTCCACTTTAGTAAATTCAGAAATATCATCCTTTACCCATGGGTAAAATTTCATAATCAAGTTCCTTTTGGAAGCCCTTGAGCTAAAACGTCGGTAAATCTCTGGTTTTACCGGATTTTTCTATCTTAAAGGAGCCTATATAAGGAACCTTATCCCATGATCAAATCAGAACCTCGAGAATCCTAGACCCTCAAAAAGGCAGTCTCATTCTCTTCACGTTTTACACATCCAAGCACCAAAATCCATCAAATCCCCCGAAATCACCATCTAAACATATTTTTCAACTCCCACACATCAACAATCATCAAACATCAACCAAACCACCTCCAAAACGTGAAGAACAACTTCACAATCAACACCAGAAGCTCGGGTCGAACTCAATCCGAAACCGGCACCATCGGAGCCTCCGAAGAATCCCGACGTGGAAAATCTCCTGAATTCGAAGGTAAAACAGGTTGCAATTCTACTTTCTAACTCTCCACGACCTTATAACTCTCTGTCAAATTTTGGGTTCAAACTAACCTTTTTATGCTTCTGTATTGCTAATTACTTTTGTTTCTGCCTTGTTACTTGTTCGTCAAGTTTCGTACATAATTTGACTTCAAACTGTGATCTTTCGATTACCAACATATTGTACATATTTCAGGCTACACGTGCATAAATTTTGAGCCGAAAACACCTTCGGCAACCACCATAAAACCCCCGTCCGTGGGTTGTCCGGGACCTCGGACCTATGTCCGGTACCACGGACGGGTTGTCCGTGGCCACGGACGGGTTGTCCGTGGCCACGGACACCTGCGGACGACGGCGGGATTATAAAAATTTTAAAAATTTAGGTTTTGCTAATTATGTCCGGCCTACGGACATCCTGTCCGTGGCCCCGGACTTTTCAAATTTTTGTTTTCTGTTTAATTCGACTTTTATTTTCACATAGGTTAACTAGGGTCCGTGGTTACAGACATTAGGTCCGTGGCTATGGACGGAAACAAAATTTGACCTAATTCTGCCTCTGAAACCCTAGTTTAGGTACCTTTCAATTTCACTTATTTTCTGTCAAAAAAAATGTTAAAAAATAAAAAAATAAAACAGAAGCGCGCACCTAGGTTAAAAACAACTTTGTAGAAAGCTGTAATTAAATTAAGTAGAGGAAAAACGACCTAGAAAGGGTAATGAAAGTAATTTAAACCCTAATTAAGTCAAATATCAAGCCCCCGAACCCGAACTCTCCTTTCCTAATTTGATCTAGGTAAAAATTAGGTGGCGACTCACAATAGGTTCGAGTGAGCTAGCTTAGGTTTTAATAATTATTGTTATATGACATAGTTATTAACCTTAGGTTATAAGTGGACCTAAAACCCGACTAAATCCCAATCAACTTAATCCACATAGGATAGGGTTTAAAATCGAAGCTCACACCATGCTATCGACAATTAGTCGTCGTAGCCCCGTTAGCTTGGGGGCCATGAGAGGACGTACCACATTCGTGCTGACCCCTTTGGGGCTGTTTTTATTTTGCAGGTAAGCGCCCCATGAAGACTCATCTTCAGAGTAGGGGTGGTTTAGACTTAGGTGGATTTATTTTGAGTACGGGCTGCTCCTGTGCACCCGTCTGTTGATATTTAAACTTGAGAAATGTTATGTGGTTTTTGGAGATACTTACACTCGGTTGGTGTATATATTTGGATTATCAGTTGTAAATGTTTAAGAAACGATATTTCTTGCTGTTCAGACCGTGGCAAGGTCCTGGTGTTGGTTTATTTCCTGCGATGTTGTAATTTGTTGTTAAGTTTGCGATAACCACAATTGGCTTAGGATGGGGTGTTACAAATTCTCAACCCTAAAACATTAATCGAATCGGGTGGTTAATTTTCTTCCATGTAACTTATCTTACTTAGCCATTAATGTCCCCCATCTAATATCACTTAAGTTCTTACAACTTAATTTTACAACTTAACCTTAAACATTTTAGTTTATACTTAACTTAATTCCTTAGGTCTTTATCTTCCTAATCATCATTACCCTCTTAATGGCATACCCTAATACCAATTAACATCTTTAGAATTTAAAGTTTTTTTTATATAACTTAAGGGTCGACCGACCCTACCGACCGACCTTAACCAAGGTCGGTCCATTCCAGAACACATTACCGTCTAAAAATTCTACCCCGACCGACCTTGCAAGTTCGGTACAAGTCAGTCCATTCCAGGGACTTATCCTGTACAAAATTCAGGCCTAAACCGACCTTGCAAGTCCGGTCCCCAAGGTCGGTCCCTTCCAGAGAACTTTCTGGCTAGGTAAACTGGGCTCGACCAACCTTGCAAGCCCGGTCCCCAAGGTCGGTCTGCTCCAGACCCTTGTATAAAAATGTGCATTTGACTCCAAACTTCACCTACATATCCTAGTATGTTCTAACCTCATTTGAGCACTTCAACCACACCTTAAGCCATCCACTAAACCCCTTAATCACTCACCAAAACCCTCTTAGTCATTAAACCTATTCTTGTAAAAATGCTAACACTTGTAATGTTTTTCACTAGGTTTCTAAGTTGTGTTTCTATTATCATAACCACTATGCCAAAATGTTTTCCTACCACCATAACTTCATCTCCCAAGCATCTTATTCATCCATCTCCTTGCTAAACCTTCCAAGGTTATCTTGCATCCCCATGCACAATTTCCTCTCCTTTCCATTGGTTACTCGTCACTCCTAAATCTTGAACATACCTAAACATTTCTTCCATCATCTTAACACCTTAACATTGTTCTCCTTACCTTGACCATCCTACACCCTCCTTAGACACTTCCACCTCTTTTACTCAATTTAATCACCGTTCTCATGATCATACACTCTTATACATTCCTAGTCATTTCCTTGACAATTTTACAACATCCTGTTACAATTTCTCTTCCATCACCCAAGTCCATTATCACCATTAAAACTAGAATCTTATTAATCCACCACTAGCATCTTCACCACTTACATAAGCTACCCAAAATTCTCATTGTTTATTCTCTAGTTCATACCTAATACACCTCAAAACATTACACATCATTTCCTCGGATTTTTGCTCAAGTCTTAACATTCCTCATACCATGGTTTTGGTGTGTTTAATACACCCCCAATCCTCTAATTCCTCCTAGACAACCCTAGGTCATTCAATCCTCAAGAATACCTTTGTTAACTCATTTCCACTCAAATTTCCTTTAATGACTCTTTGTAAATCCTAGGTCATAATAACTCACAACCACCACTTAAACACTTGGTTTCCTACCCAAATTTTCGCCATCGCTTCTCTAGTATGTTATCATGCCCATATGCATGGTTTTCTCATTCAATCATTTCACACACAATATACTTCTGAAATACCCCAAACCTTAATATATTGTTTAAACACTTGAATAAGGTGTATAAGACTAAAAAGAGTCTTAGAAACATTAGTAAACAAATTTAAACAAAAGAAAACAAAATGTGCTTTAAAGTCAATAAGAGCCAAAATGTGCTCTAAGCTTGGGATAAACTTGGTTAAGACCTAATGAACTTACCAAGACCTCATTTATACACTAATGAACATATTAAATCAATTACCAAAGAAAACCAAGCTTGAAAACAAGTTTAAACACAAAATGTGCTTTAAGGAGTCTTAAAGCACATTTTTGAAAAATTGTCTTGTAAATGAGTTTTGAGTGGCTAGATGTCCATCATTACTCTTAAATATATGTACTATATAATATCACATTTGGGTGTCTATATTAATGGGAAATCAAAAATTTCACTTCTATGTGCCTTGTTTTCATGAATAGTGATTTTTATAAGCTATTTGTAACATATATTGTAAAGTAATTAAATTGACAAATAAAGACTAATTACCCTCCTACTACTATTTGGGGCCGGTTTTAAGGTTGGTGACACACCCCTTGTTAGCTTGTTAAGAAAATAACAAACTACTTAAGTACCCTTTTACTTTACAAAGTATAAATATCTTCAAAAGTCAATTCTATCATTCTCTCATTTCTTTCCTTGTTCACACGGTTTCCCACCTCTCTTCTTCCTTCTTCTTGCTGTTCTCTCACGGTAATACCACACACCTCCATTAAAACTCCACTTTGATCTCTTGTAAAATCTTGCTCACTTGTCCAAATCAAAAACAAACACCACCAATCTCTTCCTCTCATCAAGCTCTTCACCTATTCTTAAAAGTCAAGACCACCATTTCGGTGCCATGGAGTTTCTCCATTGAAGGAGCTTGAGCTTGTATTTTTACATATTGTTACTCTCCTTTGCTTCTAGGTAAGGAATCTCAAATAAAAACTTCATTTCCTTCATGTTTTAGTGGTAACCGAAAATACATATTGAAGGAGCTCTTTGTGTGACCTTGTTCTAGCTTCATTCCAACTCTTCATGGACTAGGTGGAGTCCTCTCTTGCTAGATATTCAAACTCTCTTCAAAGAGCAAGGTAAAACAACTACATTAATGTTTTTGAAACAATGTAAAATTAGGGTTTACAATGAGATGGAGCTTATAGCTTGAATACTCATTATAATGTTTGTATATTGTTTAGAACTTGTCAAGAATCAAATACCCTATCGGTTTTCTAAAGGAAACAAGAAAGAAGTTATTTGCAAAAGAGGTAAATCTACTAACCTAATGTTGTTTTAAATGCCTTAGGAGAAATGAGCTTATAAATGCTCATTAAAACTACCTAAAGAGCAAATGGTGAATGACTTAGTAAGTGTTCTCAAGAGCTTAGTAAAAGGCATATGTGTTGTTGAGTGTATTTGCAGGTTAAAGGCAAATATATTGTGGAAATTCAGTGTTTATGATTTATGCTTAAGGGCCTAAGAGCCATGTCATTTAAGGGCCTAAGTGCCATGCAATTTAAATTATGCACTATATTGTGATGTAGTGCTTTGTGAGTGGATTTGTGTAAATAAGTACTTGATGGATCTTAGTGTTCTTGGTTGTTTGTTGGTAAAAACAATGTGGTTTGGTTTAGTAATGTTCTAGGAGAACCTATGTCGAAATTTAGGTAACAAATGTGAAGTTCTAAGTGTTAAAATGAGTTTGATAAGTTAAGGAGTATTTAAAATGGTTAAGTGTTGTTCTTGTGTAGGAAACATGCATTAAGGTGATTTAGGATGTAGCAAGGACTAAAGACATGAGCTTGAGATTTTAGTATGTACCAAAGTCATTTTGGGACTTAGGTAAAGACTTAGGCAAACTTTGGTAAATTAAGGAGAAAGTATGAACTTGAAAAAGGATTTGAAGTAATGTTATAAGGAGTTAGTTGTGAGAGATGATGCTTGGGAGATGATGTTAAGATAAGGAGAAAACATTTTGGGATAGTGGTTATCATAGGTAAGAAACACCATTTAGAAACTTAGTGTGAAATGTTGTAAGTGTTAAGGAATTTACAAGGAAATAAGTAAAGGTTTAAGGAATTAGAAAAAGAGTTTTGTGAGTGTTTAAGGATGCTTGAGTGTGTTTAAGTGCCCAAATGAGGTTAGGGGGTACTAGGTTATATGGGGTGAAGTTTGGAGTTGAATGTAAAAAGGAAAACAAAGATTTGGGGCAGACCGGACTTGCGACCGGACTTGCAAGTTCGGTCGGGCCCAGTTTACCCTGCGAGAATTGGCTTCTGGAATGGACCGACCTTGGGACCGGACTTGCAAGGTCGGTCGGGCTTGTAATTGTGTACGGATTGAGTTACTGGAATCGACCGGACATAGGACCGGACTTGGCAAGTCCGGTCGGGCTAAATTTCCGAAGGGGAGAAACTCTCTGGAATCGACCGGACATGGACAAGTCCGGTCGGCAAGTCCGGTCGGACTAAACTTGTAAAAAAAAAAAACAGAAAAGAATGTGACTTATGTAGTTAACCCTAGGGTGTATAATGAAGGTAACCTAGGGTAAAGTTAGACATTAAACATGTCAAATAACTATGTTAAACACTTAGTAAATTTGGAGGTTAAGTAAGTTAATTAACCGACGTTCTTGAATTATGTATAGGAGTGACCTACGGAGGAAACCAAACGAGGCAAGGACCAAGGTATGGTTTTCTTGCAGTCTGTTGTCTAGCGGTTTACACCGGTTTGTGTGTTGTATGTTTTTCTGTGTGTTTACAACGTTATAAGATTTAAACATGTAATGAGTTTACAGTTGTTCATATTATTGTGATGTGATGTTGTGACTCATTTCCCTTGTGTGTGTCTAACATGACTTACCACCTATTGTGTGTTGGTTGTTAAGTTCCACTATGAACTTCTAACAAGTGTTAACTGGGAAGTGAGGAATCCGGTTGTCCGGTCATGCATGTAAGTTAAGAGTAGATATCTGAATCAGATTCGACTCTTATGTTGTTAAGATTGTTCTCCTTAATTTGGCGTTCGATCTCCCGCTAGCTTCTTCCAAAGCTTATCTATTCTGACTTATGATCGGTTTAGTGGGAACCTGTGTTTGTGTGGTGTGTTCGGGTCACTAAATCCGAACCATCTGTGACTTAAGTTACTCGTTCGCCTAACAGAACGGTAATGAGTGTGTTTAACGAGCTTAACATGAGGGTGAATCACTCTCTAGGCTCTTATGTTATTTGACCCTTGTGGTTTGTTATTGTGGAAAGAAGATCCACCGTGTATGTGATGATGAGCTGTGCACTATTGATGCTATGCTCCATGTTATGTTATGTTATGTATGTAAATGAATGCCATGTTATCATGACAATTAGCTGCGCGTATCCCGGTAGCCGATGGGCTGCGCGTTAGCCATACCAGCCAAGGGTTGCTGACCCCCTCGGGGGATCCATATTTCTTATACTGCAGGATGAGGATCGAAGAAGCGGAGTGGCTTTAGATCCTAGGATGTGATTACTTTTGTATACTTTTGGATGTTGGCCCGGGATGCGCCTGTGCTCCTGTGGCGTTATATACTTTTGGTTGTTGCAGTTACAGTGATGTTATACAGTGAAGGATATGTAAACACTCGGTATTGTATAATGTATTATATTGGTTTAGTTTATGCTCGGGAGTCTGATCATCAGACCGGTACAATTGTATTTATTCTGCCTTGTCAACCACGTGGGTGGTTGACGGCGTTGTAGCACCGAAGCGTTAGTTACTGTTTAGTTATTTATTCCGCTGCGATTTCATTTAGTATCATGTGCGTATTAGGGGTGTTACAAAAAGTGGTATCAGAGCGAAGTATCGCTCTGATGACTAGAATACCGAGCTTAGGAATATACCGAGTTAGGAAACCTAACTACAGTTACCTAAGTGATCAGTTATGGAAAGGTTAACCACTAACTAAGTGTGGAGATACCTTATTGTCGGGAAGCGTTACAACCGTTGGACCGATAAGTGTGCAAGCATATTGCTAATGAATATTCATGTGAATACAGATGGCAGGTAGACCGCGCGGTAGAGGCCGCGGAAGTGGTACTGGTACTGTGGGTGACCAGGGCGAGAACACTACGGCTCAGGTTATGGCTGAGGCTGTAGCAGCCGCTGTGGCCCAGATGGTACCCCAGCTTGTAGCTGCGATCCAGCAGGGGCAGATGCCCGGAGTTCAGCCACCACCGCCACCGCCACGAGAGACCAACTGGGTCAAGGCATTGGCAGACTTGAGACCCCCTTCATTTCATGGGGAGACCGACCCACGTAAGCTGGAGGCGTACATCTCCGAGCTGGAGACCGCCTACGAGACCTTGGCTGTGCCCGCAGAGGCTAAGGTCCGTCTTGCCGCTTACTATCTGAAGGGTTCGGCACAAAACTGGTGGAAGCTAGTGAGAGAGGACCGGATGGCGGATCCTCAGTTTGGCTGGAGGGAGTACACGGCTCTGCTGCGAGCCAAATACTACCCTGTGCACGTTCAAGAGGCCAAGCGCCTTGAGCTGGATAGTCTGAGGCAGGGGGACAAGGTGTCGGTTGATGAGTATTACACTGCCTTCACCGGCCTTGTCCACCTGTTACCGGACCTGGGATACTCGAACCGGGTGCTGGTAAACCGTTTCTACAACGGTCTCAGCCACCGTCTTCGCTATGGGATGGGGCCAGCTGAGTATACTACCTTGCAGGTAATTTAATAAAGAGTGATGTGAATATGTGTAGTCTACAAGTGAGTTAATGTGAGTTTGTGAGTATGTATTGCGGGGCATGACTGACCATCCTAAATCAGGAGTGCTATCATGCCGCTGCTAAGGTGGAGATCACCGTCCGTCTGAGGGACGAGGAGAATGCGCACAAGCGCAAGGCCACGAGCGAGGGCCAGAGTTCGCAGGGGTACGGGGGAGGAAAGAAGAAGAAGAAACCTTATCCCCAGCCCCAGAAGAGTCAGCACCAGGGTGACAAGGGCCAAGCCCAAACCACCACAGCTGAGGAGCCACTGAAGCTCACATATGCTTATGCGGCGAAGCCCCTACGCTCTTACCCAAAGGGTAATTGTTTAATCTTGTGTGATAAGTTGATGTGTATTGATAAGTTGTGAAACAAGTACTGAGTGTGTATTGTGTAGCAGCTAGCACGGGCTCTGGACCGGAGCGCCACTATTACTGTAAGTGGTGCAATGGAGACCACCCCGGCAAGGACTGCAAAGGGAAATGAGGTGCAGTGTCGTTACTGCGAGAAGTGGGGTCACCGTGACCACGAGTGTTACCGGAACCCCAACAGCAGAGTCAACAAGCCCAAGGGGCAGTGGAAGGGTAAGGCCACAGCAGCTATTGATGGCCCGAAGACGGCTAACCAGCCACCCACTGATCAGAGGCACACGATTCCCAGAAGGGGAAGGGGTCGGGACCTAGCAAGGCCACCCTGAATGTGGTGGACCGGTCTGAGGCGCCAGGGCCTCTTCTAGACCAGGTACCGCCTAAACTGTTGAATGTAATAAGTGATTGCATACCGCATTTCATGCTTATGTGTATTAGTGAGTTCAAGTGTATTATCATGTGAGTAAGGAGTTAAAGTATAGTGTGAAAGACACCTAATTAGATAATTCTAAACTGAAAGGAACCTTCAATATATGTTATCCAATCCCACCCACACCAAACCCTGAAGAGACCACCATCAACATCACCGACTTTCCAATGGAGCAATGTCAGGTTATCCAGCCAGGTATGATACTCTTAAGTGGATACCTGACACCGGAAGCACAAGTCCATATCATCAGACGATGCGACGAACTTGGAGCTAAACCTGGAGGTTTCTACACACCTGAATATCCGAACGGATCAAGAATGCAATTGAAGATGATGTGCATGGGTAAGGACTGGAACCCTTACACCAAGTCATATCAAGAAGTGCGAGCTGAAGATGGAGCAACAGTACCAAGTATACCTGAGGAGTTCCGTGCGGTCGTTAATCACGCCGTGGGAATTGCTCAACAAGTTGAAACGGATCAATTCCAATGTGGAAGCAGATTTGTGTATTGTGAACTTCTACCAGAAAGGTGGACGGTTAGGTTTACACCAAGATAAGGACGAGTCACCCGAGTCTCTAAGTAAGGGAGTACCCGTGGTGTCTTGGTCCATTGGTGATACCGCAGTATTTGTGTATGGCGAGCAGAAGCGTGCTGATCTCGCAAGGAAGTTAATACTAAAGTCAGGAGATGTGTTAATCATGGGTGGGCAGTCAAGGATGCTATATCATGGCATCAGGAAGATCAAACTGAATACCGCACCGTCGGCAGTGATCAATGCCACACACATGAAACCCGGACGTTTGAATTTGACCTTCAGACAATTCTAAGCCTTGTATACTTTTGTAATGTGTTAAGCCAGTATATGTTAAGGGAGTTATGTATGTGTTAAGTTATATCAACCATGTAAACCAACAATGTTGTAAAGAGGAAGTGTTAATGAATAAAGTGGAGTTATTGAAGTATATCAACCGTGTTGTTACCCAGTACTTATTAGTTTGCCAATGAATTAGGCTGTGCACTCGGAACGGGAGGTACATTGAGTGTCTGCAATGAGGCAGAAGCCGGCAAGAGCGGCACAATCCTCACCGGTACCTTTCCAGTGAATGGCGTGGATGCATCGATCTTGTTCGACTCTGGAGCCTCACACACATTTGTTTCGCTATCTTTTGCGAAGAGGCTGGGGTTAGATGGAGAGGAGATGCCAGACTTCTTGGTCACTCTCCCATCGAAAGAGCGGATCAGGTGTACCCGCTACCACCGAGATGTCATTGTAGAATCAGAGGTGAAGAGTTCCCGATCGACCTGATAGAGTTCGACGGACTTGGATTTGATGTGATTGTCGGGATGAACTGGTTGGAGCGGTACAAGGGCAGAATCCTGTGTGCCGAGCATCGACTGCTTCTTCGGAGTCCATCTGGGGTTACCATATCATACCGCCAGAGGCCCAGGGAGCCTTCGACTCAGATCATCACCGCCATGGCCATGTATCGTGAGTTACGACGAGGGAGTGATGTATACCTCTGCTATGTCCAGGACATAGAGAGAGACCCTGAGTTTAGCCCAGATGTGCCGGTAGTGTCGGAGTTTCCTGATGTATTTCCTAAGGAACTGCCGGGCATGCCGCCAGCACGAGAGGTTGAGTTTGAGATGATTAGTTCCGGGCACTGGACCCATTGCGAAAGCACCTTATCGTATGGCTCCAGCAGAGATGACAGAGCTCAAGGAGCAGCTGAGAGACCTACTCGACAAGGGCTTTATCCGCCCTAGTGTTTCACCATGGGGAGCGCCGGTCTCTTCGTGAAGAAGAAGGACGGTAGCCTCCGCCTGTGTATTGATTATCGGGAGCTGAATGCTGTTACGGTGAAAAACCGTTACCCTTTACCACGCATCGACGATCTATTTGATCAGCTGAGGGGTGCATCAGTATTCTCCAAGATAGACTTACGTTCCGGATACCATCAGATTGCCATCCGTGACAGTGATATCGAAAAGACAGCTTTCAGAACGAGGTATGGGCATTATGAGTTCACAGTTATGCCGTTTGGCTTATCGAATGCACCAGCAAAGTTCATGGACTTAATGAACCGCTTGTTCCAAGATCAGTTGGACAAATCAGTGGTAGTCTTCATCGATGACATTCTTGTGTATTCTAAATCAAGAGGTGAGCACGAAAGCCACCTGAGAAATGTGTTACAAACTCTGAGGAGGAACCAGTTGTATGCAAAGTTTTCGAAATGTGAATTTTGGTTGAACCAAGTATCCTTCCTTGGACATGTGATTTCTGAGGCCGGGATCGCTGTTGATCCGGCAAAGATAGATGCAGTGCGCACCTGGCCTAGGCCGAAGACAGTCACTGATATCAGGAGCTTCCTCGGTCTGGCAGGTTATTATAGGAGGTTTGTGAAGGACTTCTCCAGTGTCTCGAAGCCGATGACTTCCTTAATGAAGAAGGATGCACCATTCGAGTGGACAGTCGACTGTGAGAGTTCTTTCACGAGTCTCAAGGATGCTCTGACATCTGCACCAGTCCTGACTATACCAGACGGTCCAGATGGTTTTGAGGTCTACTGCGACGCATCAGGTAGAGGTATGGGTTGTGTATTGATGCAACACGGGAAGGTCGTAGCATACGCCTCCCGTCAGCTGAAGAAGCATGAGGAGAACTACCCTACCCACGACTTAGAATTGGGTGCCATTGTCTTCGCATTGAAGATATGGCGACATTATTTGTATGGGGTAAGTGTGACAATCTATTCTGACCATAAAAGCTTAAAGTACTTGTTCACTCAGAAAGAGTTGAACATGAGGCAAAGAAGGTGGGTTGAGTTTCTGAATGACTACGATATTAATCTGCAATACAAAGAGGGTAAGGCAAATGTGGTAGCTGACGCACTGAGTCGCCGAGCACACTCTCTCCATTCGCTAGTCTCTCATACTGGCTTGGTTGAAGAGGTGCGGAGTGCTCAGATGACGGATCAGTATATGCTGGAGATCCGGCAGAAGCTTATTGATGGCACATTCGAGGGTCAGAAGTACGACTTCAGACTCCACGATGATGACCTGATTAGGCTGAATGGCCGATTGTGTATACCTAGGAGTAGCGCTGAGTTGAAGGAGCGCATATTGAGTGAATCCCATTGTTCTACTACTTCGATTCACCCCGGAGCTTCAAAGATGTATAAGAGTATGAAAAGGTATTTTTGGTGGACTGGAATGAAGAAAGATGTTAGATGTAGTGATTATGTTGAGGTGTCTCACTTGCCAGAAGGTCAAGTTTGAGCACCGACGGCCTGGTGGTATGGTACAGCCAATGCCAGTGCCTGAGTGGAAGTTCCATGATATCTCCATGGACTTTGGTAGGGCTTCCGCCTACAAGGGGAGGTCTGAATATGATATGGGTGTAGTTGACCGACTGACCAAGGTGGCCCGATTCATTCCGATGAAGGACACTTGGAAAGTGGCAAGATTGGCAGAACTGTTTGATAAAGAGATTGTAAGACATCATGGTGTACCGAAAACGATTGTATCGACAGAGATACCAGATTCTTATCCAGATATTGGAAGTCTACACGAGAGGCATTGGGTACTGAACTGAAGTTGAGTACAGCGTTTCACCCACAGACCGATGGTCAGAGTGAGCGCACCATTCAGACACTTGAGGATATGCTACGTGCTTGTGCACTTGACTTTCAGACCAGCTGGATTGATAAGTTACATCTGATCGAGTTTAGTTACAACAACAGTTATCATGCTTCGATCAAGATGTCTCCCTTCCAGGCCTTGTACGGTAGACCATGCCGCACGCCATTATGCTGGGATGAGTCGAGTGAGACGGTCATTATAGGACCAGAGTATCTTGAACAAGTTCAGGCAGAAGTTCGCCAGATCCGGGCTAACATGAAGGCAGCTCAGGATAGACAGAAGTCGTACGCAGATGTGCGCAGACGTGACCTGGAGTTCGCCGTGGGCGATCAGGTATTTTTGAGGTATCCCCCATGAAGGGAGTATTTCGTTTTGGCCAGAAGGGCAAGTTGAGCCCAAAGTATGTGGGGCCTTATGTTGTGACGGAGCGGATCGGCCCGGTAGCCTATAGACTAGACCTACCCGCCGAGCTGGGCAAGGTACATGATGTATTTCATGTGTCCCAGTTGAAGAAGTATATGTCTCATCCGTCTCATGTGCTTCAGCCTGAAAGGCTAACCTTAGAGCCGACCATGCGATCAGTGGAGACTCCGGTACGGATTCTGGATGCTAAGACTCGAGACACTCGCCATAAGTCCGTGAGACTGGTGAAAGTTCTGGTCTAACCAGGACGTTGAGGAGGCCACTTGGGAGCTGGAAGATAAGATGAAGGCGAAGTACCCGTCATTGTTTACTTCTTAGTACTTATGTGTATAGGGTACGGGGCGTACCCCTTTTAAGGGGGGTAGAGCCGTTTCGTTGTGTGGTGTACGAACGTGTATTTGAATACCACCGTCTATGTTATGTTGATATTACAGGACCGTTGTGTCTGAATGATGTGGATAATGTTGTATGGACCTTGTGTCCAATGTTATGTACCCGATGTATGTTGTATGGACCTGGTGTCCAATGTATGTAAGGTGTTGTTAGTGATGTATGGAGGTATTGTTTATAAGTATTCCAGTGTTCTAATATTTAGGATATGTGGGAAGTATGAACTTTGAGGGCAAAGTTCTTTTAAGGGGGGTAGATTGAAATACCCCAACCTTAATATATTGTTAAACACTTGAATAAGGTGTTGTATTAAGACTAAAAAGAGTCGTAGAAACATTAGTAAACAAATTTAAACAAAAGGAAACACACAAAATGGCTTTAAAGTCAATAAGAGCCAAAATGTGCTCTAAGCTGGGATAAACTTGGGTTAAGACCTAATGAACTTACCAAGACCTCATTTATACACTAATGAACATATTAAATCAAGTCCGAAAGAAAGAAAACCAAGCTTGAAAACAAGTTTAAACACAAAATGTGATTTAAGAGTCTTAAAGCACATTTTGAAAACTGTCTTGTAAATGAGTTTTGAGTGGCTAGATGTCCATCATTACTCTTGAATATATATATGTATATATAATATCACATTTGGGGGTGTCTATATTATGGGAAATCAAAAATTTCACTTCTATGTGCCTTGTTTTCATGAATAGTGATTTTATAAGCTATTTGAACATATGTTGTACAAGTAATTAATTGACAAATAAAGACTATATTACCCTCCTACTACTATTTGGGGCCGGTTTTTAAGGGTTGGTGACACACCACCCTTGTTAGCTTGTTAAGAAAATAAACAAACTACTTAAGTACCCTTTTTACTTTACAAAGTATAAATATCTTCAAAAAGTAAATTCTATCTCATCTCTCATTTCTTTCCTTGTTCACACGGTTTCCCACCTCTCTTCTTCTTCTTCTGCGTTCTCTCACGGTAATACCACCACTTCAGTAAAACTCCACTTTGATCCTTGTAAAATCTTGCTCACTTGTCCAAATCAAAACAAACACCACCAATCTCTTCCCTCATCATCAAGCTCTTCATTCTATCTTCTTAAAAGTCCAAGACCACCATTTCGGGCCATGGAGTTTCTCCATTGAAGGAGCTTGAGCTGTATTTTTACATATTGTTACTCTCCTTTGCTTCTAGGTAAGGAATCTCAATAAAAACTTCATTTCCTTCATGTTTTAGTGGTAAACCGAAAATACATATTGAAGGAGCTCTTTGTGTGACCTTGTTCGAGCTTCATTCCAACTCTTCATGGATAGTGGAGTCCTCTCTTGCTGTAGATATTCAAACTCTCTTAAAGAGAAAGGTAAAACAACTACATGTAATGTTTTTGAACAATGTAAAATTAGGGTTTACAATGAGATGGAGCTTATAGCTGAATACTCATTGTAGTGTTTGTATATGTTTAGAACTTGTCAAGGAATCAAATACCTATCGGTTTTCTAAAGGAAAACAAGAAAGAAGTTATTTGCCAAAAGAGGTAAAATCTACTAACCTAATGTTGTTTTAAATGCCTAGGAGAAATGAGTATAAAATGCTATAAAAATACTAAAGAAGCAAATGGTGAATGACTTAGTAAGTGTTCTCAAGAGCTAGAAAAGGCATATGGTTGTTGAGTGTATTTGCAGGTTAAAGGCAAATATATTGTGGAAATTCAGTGGTTTAGTGATTTATGCATCTTAAGGGCCTAAGAGCCATGTCATTTAAGGGGCCTAAGTGCCATGCAATTTAAATTGTGCACTATATTGTGATGTAGTGCTTTGTGAGTGGAGTTTATTAAAATAAGTACTGATGGATCTTTAGTGTTCTTGGTGTTGTTGGTAAAAAACAATGTGTTTTTGGTTTAGTAATGTTCTAGGAGAACTATGTCGAAATTTAGGTAACCAAATGTGAAGTTTTAAGTGTTTAAAATGAGTTTGATAAGTTAAGGAGTTATTTAAAATGGTTAAGTGGTTTTCTTGTGTAGGAAAACATGCATTAAGGTGATTTAGGATGTAGCAAGGACTTAGGCATGAGCTTTGAGATTTTAGTATGTACCAAAGTCATTTGGGACTTAGGTAAAGACTTAGGCAAACTTTGGTAAATAAGGAGAAAGAGAAAGTATGAACTTGAAAAAGGATTGAAGTAATGTTATAAGGAGTAGTTGTGAGATGATGCTTGGGAGATGATGTTAAGATAAGGAGAAACATTTTGGGGATAGTGGTTATCATAGGTAAGAAACACCATTTAGAAACTTAGTGTGAAATGTGGTAAGTGTTAAGGAATTTACAAGGAAATAAGTAAAGGTTTAAGGAATAGAGAAAAAGAGTTTTGTGAGGTTAAGGATGTCTGAGGTGTGTTAAGTGCCCAAATGAGGTTAGGGGGGGGTAGGTGGGGGTAGTATAGGTATAGATAGGGGTGAAGTTTGGAGTTGAATGTAAAAAGGAAAACAAAGATTTGGGGCAGACCGGACTGCGACCGGACTTGCAAGTTCGGTCGGGCCCAGTTACCCTGCGAGAATTGGCTTCTGGAATGGACCGACTTGGGACCGGACTTGCAAGGTCGGTCGGGCTTGTAATTTGTGTACGGATTGAGTTACTGGAATCGACCGGACATAGGACGGACTTGGCAAGTCCAGTCGGGCTAAATTTCCGAAGGGGAGAAACTCTCTGGAATCGACCGGACATGGACAAGTCCGGTCGGCAAGTCCGGTCGGACCTAAACTTGTAAAAAAAAAAAAAAAGAATGTGACTTATGTAGTTAACCCTAGGGTGTATAATGAAGGTAACCTAGGGTAAAGTTAGACATTAAACATGTCAAATAACTATGTTAAACACTTAGTAAATTTGGAGGTTAAGTAAGTTAATTAAACCGATGTTCTTGAATTATGTATAGGAGGATACGGAGGAAACCAAACGAGGCAAGGACCAAGGTATGGTTTTCTTGCAGTCTGTTGTCTAGCGGTTACACCGGTTTGTGTTGTATGTTTTTCTGTGTGTTTACAACGTTATAAGATTTAAACATATAATGAGTTACAGTTGTTCATATTATTGTGATGTGATGGTGACTCATTTCCTTGTGTGTGTCTAACATGACTTACCACCTATTGTGTGTTGGTTGTTAAGTTCCACTATGAACTTCTAACAAGTGTTAACTGGGAAGTGAGGAATCCGGTTGTCCGGTCATGCATGTAAGTTAAGAGTAGATATCTGAATCAGATTCGACTCTTATGTTGTTAAGATTATTCTCTTAATTTGGCGTTCGATCTCCCGCTAGCTTCTTCCAAAGCTTACTATTCTGACTTATGATCGGTTTAGTGGGAACCTGTTTTGTGGTGTGTTCGGGTCACTAAATCCGAACCATCTGTGACATAAGTTACTCGTTCGCCTAACAGAACGGTAATGAGTGTGTTTAACGAGCTTAACATGAGGGTGAATCACTCTCTAGGCTCTTATGTTATTGACCCTTGTGGTTTGTTATTGTGGAAAGAAGATCCACCGTGTATGTGATGATGAGCTGTGCACTAATGATGCCATGCTCCATGAGTTATGTTATGTATGTATGAATGAATGCCATGTTATCATGACAATTAGCTGCGCGTATCCGGTAGCCGATGGGCTGCGCGTTAGCCATACCAGCCAAGGGTTGTTGAACCCCTCGGGGGATCCATATTTCTTATACTGCAGGATGAGGATCGAGAAGCGGAGTGGCTTTAGATCCTAGGATGTGATTACTTTTGTATACTTTTGGATGTAGGCTCGGGATGCGCCTGTGCTCCTGTGGCGTTATATACTTTGGTTGGTTGCAGTTACAGTGATGTTATACAGTGAAGGATATGTAAACACTCGGTATTGTATATAATGTATTTATGGTTTAGTTTTATGCTCGGGAGTCTGATCATCAGACCGGTACAATTGTATTTATTCTGCCTTGTCAACCACGTGGGTGGTTGACGGCGTTGTAGCACCGAAGCGTTAGTTACTGTTTAGTTATTTTATTCCGCTGCGATTTCATTTAGTATCATGTGCGTATTAGGGGTGTTACACTTTCTCATCATATGTTCTCACCCAATCCTACTCATTCACACAAACTCAATATAGTGCAATAATCTTAAATTGCATAGCTCTAAGGCTCTTAAATGACATGGCTCTTAGGCCCTTAAATGACTTAAACTTAAACATTGAATTTCCCACATATAAAAGCTTTCAACCTGCAAATACACACAACAATGCTCCCATAGCAGTATAAGTGTTCTCATAATTCACCTTAAGCTTATCTTACTAACTCATTCCCATTGGCTCCTTAGTCACAAGTTCACAAGCTTGTTTAAATTCTTTTTCTTAGGTTATATAACCCATTACATAATGTAAGCTCCAAGCCACATTAGTACTTATCTAAATCTCATCCCTTAACAGCTTAAACCACCATTAGGTAAGCAATTTACCTTGTTTTTCTCAAGCTTATCTTAACTTCCTCCTTAGGGCTTTTTCTTGGATGAACCTCGGCCACCAACTGAATTTTCCTTTGCCAATGTTCTAATCAATATACAATGACTTTCATGAGTGCTAAACAATACACTAACCTTGAGGAATCATTCCTAGGTTAAAAATTTGTTTTAAGACATAAAGGTGGATGATTACCTTTAAAGTCTCAAGGTAGACTTGGGCAATGAATGAAAGAGGGCATCCACTAGTCCATGGTGATTAAAACAAGCTAGAACAAGGCATAAAAAAAGGCCCCATGAGTGGCAATTCTCGACCATGTAAGAAAGTGGTGGAAAGATGATTTTTCTTACACTTTCATTACCTTGGATGAAAGAAGAACCAAATGAGCTCTTCAAACTTGATTTTCCCCCTTCAATGGAGTTTCTCCACGGCACAAAACTTGAGATTTTGAATATTTGAAAAGATAGCAATGAAGGTCTTGCTCCAACTAAGAATAATATAAGGTTTTTTTTTATTTGGAGCAATATTGTGTGTTTGGTAAGTGATTGAAGATGGAGAACCATGGAGGAGCAGCACTTACTTCCTTTTCTTTTCTTATTTGATGAAGTATATGGTGAATCATCCCTTAGAAAAACGGCCCCCTCTTAGATAAGGCTAGACATGGTCTTTGTTGACCAACTTATTGACTTATGTTGACTAAAGCTTAAACTAGACACTATTTGGCACTATTCACAAATTAGTGCACATATTTGTGAAATTTTTGATTTCTCATTGATTTAGACTTCCTAATGAGATAATAACTAGTACAAATGTTTATTAAGATGTAATCATAGGCATCCAGCCACTCAAAACTCATTTCTAAGACAATTCCTCAAAAAGGTGCTTTAAGGAGTCTTAAAGCACATTTTGTGCTTAAGTTTGTTTTTGAGCTTGGTTTTCTTTGGTAATTGATTTAACATGTCCATTAGCATGTTAATAAGGTCTTATAAAGATATTTTGGTGCTAATCAAAGTCACCCCAAGCTTAGAGCACATTTTTGCCTAAATTGCCCTTAAGGCGTTTTCTTGTGTTTTCCTTGGTTTAAATTGTCTACCAATGTTTCTAAGGCCTATTTTAGCCTTATTACATCATAACTTGATGTTTACTTAGCATACTTAGGTTTGGGGTATTTCAGGGGGAGTTGATAAGTGGTGAAATAATGCTATTTTAAGGTCTTTATTCACCTTCATTTTACTTGGTGCATAACATATTTCATCACTTAATATTTTTTTTTGTGGTTAATAGTGAACTGATATAGTTTGATCTTTTGATAGGTAAAAGCTCATTTTGAGCATACTTTTGGTTCTTTAAGAGCTAGTGGAGTGCATCAACAGATCCCCTATCTTTCAAGCTTTCCAACGCCGCAAACGGGGAGCGATTCCGAGCCATAACAAAGATTCTAGGCCCCGCACAAGTTGGAGAAAATCACTACTGGTCCCGACCGACCCTAGGACCGACCCAGGGTGGGTCGGTCGGAAGTTCTGGAGGCCGGAATTACTAATTTCAGGGGCCGAAACCTACTGGAATCGACCAACCCAGGGACCGACCCTAGGAGGGTCAGTCGAGTCAAAAAACGCACACGTGATTTCTTTACCCGAGCGCCGACCGACCCACAGACTGCGCCGAGGGTGGGTTGGTCAAACGGAAAATTGCCCAGATTTATGTTTTAAAAATCTGGATTCGGGGCCACTCATTCCTATTATTCAATACCCACAACTCCAACCAGAAGAGAGGAGAGAGAGGCGACCAAGAAGGAGAAAAGAAGAGGAGAAAATAAGAGAAGAAGAGGAGGAAGAAGAAGAAAGTGAAGAAATCTACCGCCATTGAAGCTCCAAAGCTCCGCTAATGGCTAAATCCTTTTTTTGCTTCTCTTTTCCTTTTCAATGGTTGAGTAGTCCCATTTTGTACCCTAGGATGGGGTTCGACCCTAATATTGCACATTGAATGCTTGTGACCTAACTCATTGAATGCTCTAGTTTTTATCTCCTTCAATATCAATTAACGCTTTAATTTCATCAACTATGGCATTTATGGTGGTTTCATTCAACATTTGAGCTTGAGTTTGGAACTAGACCTAAAGGGAGATAAACACTAACTTTTGCTCTCTTGATTTTGGCGGTAAAACCTTAGGGATATTATTTAATATTTTTTGCTGAATGCTACTTAGTGACTTAAACCTCCTTTAATTAAGGGGTTTGACTAATTAGGTAAGAATTGGGTTTACCATGATTTGGGGGTTCATGAATTGAGCTCTAATAGACAATGAGATTATGAGTTAAGGTTATGAGATTCTTTGGGTGATTTAGGTGATTCCCCACTATCCTAGGGTACTTTCCTCCCATTCCATCAAACAAACAATTTACTGTTTTATTGTTTTTCCATTGACAAACAACTAAGCTAGCCTCCGGCTAAACCCCCGTTTACTGTTTTTATTCGCATTTTACTAATGTACCGAAGCTTGGGATTTAGAAACCAATTTCCTTGTGGATACGACACTTGTTATATTGCAACGAATTGGGTGCACTTGCCCATTTAGCTAGGTTTAATTACTTGTGTTAGTAATTTTCCCAACAGTAATCACTAGTGTCACACATTATTTAGAAAGGTAGAGACCAATAAGGAGATACAATGATAGGTGCAACAAATAAGCTTCTCTTTCAATAATATAAAAGCTGCTAAACACTAATCAGAAAAATAGAATTTAACATCTTTTACAAGTAAATCACAAAGAGGCTTAGTAATTTTGGAAAAATCTTTAATAAATCTTCTATAAAAACCTGCATGTCTAAGAAAACTGTGAACTTCTTTAACAGAGGAAGGAGGTGGAAGTTTCTTAATTACCTCAACTTTGGCCCGATCCACCTCAATACCTTTCGATGAAATCTTATGACCCAGAACGATTCCCTCCGGACCATAAAATGACATTTCTTCCAATTCAACACTAGATTTATCTTCCCACACTTGGCAAAAACAAGATCAAGGTTTTCTAGACAAGATTCAAATGCCAGACCAAAAACATAAAAGTCATCCATGAAAACCTCAATACACTTCTCAATATAGTCAGAAAAGTTATCCATCATACAACGCTGAAAAGTAGTAGGAGCAATACATAATCCAAAAGGCATCCTCTTATAAGCATAAGTTCCATAGGGATAGGTAAAAGTAGTCTTATCCTGATCCTCATGAGCTATGGGAATTTGCAAATAACCAGAATAACCATCTAGGAAGCAATAATAATCCTGTCCTGCTTACCTTTCAAACATTTGGTCAATAAAGGGAAGGGGAAAATGATCCTTATGAGTTGTATCATTTAATTTCTTGTAATCAATACACACTCGCCAACTTGTAGTGGTGCGCTGGGAAATCAGCTCACCTTTCTCATTAGGAACAACAGTAATCCCCCATTTTTTGGCACTACCTGCACAGGGCTTATCACTTGCTATCAGAGACAGGATAAATAAAATCTGCGCCGAGAAGCTTAATTACCTCTTTTTTAACTACCTCCTTAAGAACTGGATTGAGACGTCTCTGAGGCTGAGCCAGTCGTCGGTAGTCATCCTCCATGTAAATCCGGTGAGAACACAATTAAGGGATGATTCCTTTGATATCTGCTATCGACCAACCAAATAGATGATATATGATTACGCAACACCTCTAGAAGTTGCTTCTCCTGTGTACCTGTCACGTCAGAAGAAATTATTATAGGAAATTCATAAGGTTCTTTAAGAAAAGCATATTTCAAGTGAGGGAGAAGAGGTTTCAGCTCAACTACAGGAGGTTTCTTAATAGAAGGTCTGGGTTAGTCAACACTTTTCTCTACTTTCTCAAATATCTTCTAATAGGTGTGGAAGTGCGAACGCCTCTTAATTAATTCTTCATCCATAAGAGCTATGTATGGATCCTTGTCATCAGCCTCGCAGGATGCCATAAGGCGTCTCTCCATAATCTCTTCCTCTTCCTTACTTATCAGGGTTTCCTGCACTAAAGAATCAACAACATCTAATGCAAAGCAAGATAACACCCCTGCAGGACTCTTCATACTACGAGTCATACCGAAAACCACTTGCTCATCATGAAATCTCAAAATTATCTTCCCCCCCCCTCAACATCAATCAAAGTACAAGCAGTTCTCATAAAGGATTTACCGACAATTAATGGTGCACCTTTATCTTCCCCCATATCAATGACAATAAAATCAGCAGGAAAGATAAATTTACCAACAGAAACTACCAAATCCTCAACCTTACCCTTAGGATAAATAATGAAATGGTCAACTAACTGTAATTGCACATAAGTGGGAGAACATTGACCAACACCTAATTTCTCAAAATTAGAAAAAAGCATCAAATTAATACTAGCTCCCAAATCACATAAACTGTTACCACAATATAGCTCCTTGATAACGCATGGAATGATAGGAAGACCAGGATCTCCTAACTTTGGTGGTAGCTTTTTCAAAAGAACTGCTGACGCCCTCCCTGTCAGCTTCACTATGTCAGTTTCGTACAGAGAATGCATATTAGATAAAATATCATTCACAAATTTAGCATAAATAGGCATATGATACAAGGCATCTGAAAAAAGAATGTTAACAGTCAATATCTTAAAAATATTAAGAAATTTCCCGAATTTCTCATCTAAATTCTTTTTCTTCAACCTATTAAGAAATGGAATAGGAGAATCATAAGAAACTTGAGAAGGTTTAACAATTAAAGGTTCAAGAGACTCATTCTCCTTGGGGATTGGAACTTCCTTAACCCCAAGTGGAGAAGCTCCTGACTTGTCAGATTCGTCATCAGCTTCAGGAATGTCAAAAACCAACTCCTTACCACTTCCCAAAGTTACTGCTTTAAGATGCTCTCTTGGGTTTGGATCAGTCCGACTAGAAAGTGACCCTGCATGTCTCTGTGCTAGCTGCTCTACAATTTGGCTCATCCGTCTCTCTAAGCTCTGATTAGTGGCTGCCTGATCAGCATTTCTGGCTGCCTGCTCCAAACTTAGCATCAAACTTAGACTCAATTTCAACAAACTTAGCATTTGTAGCTTGACCTTGCTTAATTGAGAATTTATGGTAACATGCTTTCAATCTTACTACTACCACCCTGGGAATTCTGAGACTATTCCCGCTGCCTATTAAAGTAAGACTATCTGTTTTGATCAAAACCCTGGTTACCCAACTACTGATCATTACCTCCATGGAGGTTGTTGGTTATTTCTCTAACCATTCTGATTGAAAGTATTAGGGTAAGGATTACCTAGTCTATAATTTATCGAATTTACCTCTTATGAATTCCCAACAAAACTAGGGCCCTCGGAGCTAAAGGTCTCATGGGCACCTTCACAATTCTCACAACAAGGAGTCAAGAAAGGTGAAGTAGTAGCTGCCTTCTCAGTTTACTGTTGTGACTGATTCAAAGCTAACTTTCCACAACTTTAGTAAGGGCAGCTAATTGAGTAGATACATGATCCCGCGGGGGAAGATTATACATACTTGCTTCTCTCTTTGGCTCACTTCTCCCCTTTTTCTTGCACCACTGTCTGGTGCTAGCAGTCATGGTATCTAGAAGCTCGATCGCTTCGTCCCCATGTGAGCCTCAATTTTAAACCCTATCCTATGTTGATTAAAGCTGATTAGGATCTAATCGGGTTTTAGGTCCACTTATAACCTAAGATTTAACTATGTCATAAAACAACAATTATTAAAACCTAAGCTAGCTCACTGGGACCTATTATGAGTCGCCACCTAATTTTAACCTAGATCAAATTAGGAAAGGAGAGTTCGGGTTCGGGGGCTTGATATACGACTTTATTAGGGTTCAATTACTTTCATTACCCTTCCTAGGTCGTTTTTTCCTCTACTCATTTATTTACGGCTTACTACAAAGTCGTTTTAACCTAGGTGCGCGCTTCTGTTTTTTTTGTGTTTTAGCATTTTTTGACAAAAAATTAAAGTGAAAAGTGAAATTACCTAAACTAGGGTTTCAGAGGTAGAATTGGGTCAAATTTCATTTCCGTCCGCAGCCATGGACCTAATGTCCGAAACCACGGACCCCAGTTAACCTAAATACACAGAAAAGTCGAAATTTAAAGGAAAACAAAAATTTGCAAAGTCCGGGGCCACGGACAGGCTGTCCGTGGGCCCGGACATCATTAGAAAAACCTAAATTTTGAATTTTTAAAATCCCGCCGCCGTCCGTGGGTGTCCGTGGTCTCGGACAACGCGTCCGAGGTCCCGGACCATATGTCCGAGGTCACGGACCACCCACGGACAGGGGTTTTCAGAAGGTTCCCGAGGGTGTTTTGAGCTCAAATTTTATGGTGTGTAGCCTGAAAGATGTACAAGACGTTAGTGATTGAAAGTTTTCAATTTGAATTCGAATTAAGCACGAAACTTAGCAAACAAGTTATCTGACAGAGGCTTAAACAAACAGCAATACAGAAGCCCACGAAGGTTAGTTTGAGCTCAAATTTCGAGGCAAGACAGATAATACCGTGGAGAATTAGGGAAGCTGAGTTTCTACCTGTTTTACCTTCGGATTCACAACGTTTCTTCACACCGGGATTCGTCGAGTGCTCCGTTGATGGTAGACCCGAAAGGACTTCGAACCAAGCTTCTGGTTGTTGGTTGTTCTTGCTGTCTTCACGTTTGGTGGTGTTTTTGTGGGGTTTTGATGATTATTTGTGCTTTGGGGATCGGAAAACGTGTTTAGATAGTGGTTTCGGGGATTTTCGGTATGATTTGGGTGGCCGGGTGTTGGAAAACGTGAGAGAGAGAGAGGAAGCTGCCTTTTCTGACTCTCTAGGGTTCTTGAGTATGTGAGGTTCTGATTTTATCCAAAAACCTATCCCCTTATATAGACTTTCTTAAAGATAAGAGAATCTAGTAAAAGTAAGATTTTCGATATTTTAACTAAGTAACTTCCCAAAGGAATTTTGCTATGAAATTTTAACCACATGTCAAGAATGGATATTATGAATTTTCTGAGGTGGAAACGAATTTTTTAAATGCTGGAGCATTTTTAAATTGAATTTCTCGTCAGATTCAGTCAGAAATTGCTAGAAATTATTGGAAATTCGAAAAATCAAAATTCCAACGCCATTATGCTTAAAATGTCATCCTCTACCATGGGTTAAAATATCAAAGCATTTCGAGCTGATTTGGGCACCCTTTGGAGGAGAGAGAAAGCCTATAGGAGAACTCAGAAGCCTTAAAAATTACGAAAACGCCCCTGACAATGACGAAACTGCTCCTCAGGCCCGGAACACGCCGATCGAGCCGGAATCCCTCATTACCCGATCAAATCCTTCACGACACCAAAGCCTTGCAGACCCTAACCAGGGGGGTCAAAATTTTGGGTATAACAGATTGCCCCTGCCCCCCGTCAACTGGACTTTGTAACGTATGTGAAAAGTCTGGTTGATGCTTGAGTGGTGCCCCAAAATTTTGGACTCCTCAGAATCCTCCACGTTGTATGAAACCGGGTTAACGATGCCCAGCTACTCGGAGGCGCTAACTACCTAAGCTACAAGGCATTGTCGAGCTATTCTAAGGCGCTGACTACCTAAGTTACAAAGCATTGTCGAGCTATTCTAAGGCGCTGACTACCTAAGCTACAAGGCACTGTCGAGCTATTCTAAGGCGCTGACTACCTAAGTTACAAAGCATTGTCGAGCTATTCTAAGGCGCTGACTACCTAAAGGTAATAATGAAGTGATGTCAGACTATTCTAAGGTGCCGACTACCTATAAGGATGATACGATGTCAGGCTATTCTAAGGCGTTGACTACCTGAAATGATGATAAGCTGTCGAGCTATTCTAAGGCGCTGACTACCTAAAGTGATGAAAATGATGCCAAGCTATTCTAAGGTGCCGACTACCTGAAATGATGACACGCTGTCGAGCTATTCTAAGGCGCTGACTGCCTAGGATGTGAAAACTGGATGCAAATGCAAGAATGCTGAAATGCTAATGATGCAAATGATGATGATGCTGATGATAATGCCGATGATGCTGATGATGCTCGGACGCTTCAGGGGGACCGAAACCCGTGCTAATGCTCCTGGCTGGACCCAATGTGGACTTATTGCCATCGCCCCCCAAGCCGGTGCAGGGATAACTCCTGGTAAAAACCCTGGGGACTTATTGCCTTTGCCCACCATTCGTTGATCCCAAAAATAAGTTGACATCGCAAAAGGAGGATTTATTGCCATCACCTCGCCAACTTTCTGTCGCCAGGTCTTGTGACGCGCCCGGGTAATGCAGCTAGGTCTTATGACGAGCCCATATGAATGAGATGAATGCAATGTGTTGATGAGAGTGGGTAAGCTAAAAGGTAATGCTAGGTCTTATTACGAGCCTAAGGGAATGCAACTAGGTCTTATGACGAGCCTAAAGGGAAGTTCTAGGTCTTATGACGAGCCTAAAGGTTGGATCTAGGTCTTATGACGAGCCTAAAGGGTAGTTCTAGGTCTTATGACGAGCCTAAGGGAATGCAACTAGGTCTTATGACGAGCCTAAAGGGTAGTTCTAGGTCTTATGACGAGCCTAAGGATGGTTCTAGGTCTTATGACGAGCCTAAAGGGTAGTTCTAGGTCTTATGACGAGCCTAAGGGAATGCAACTAGGTCTTATGACGAGCCTAAAGGGTAGTTCTAGGTCTTATGACGAGCCTAAGGATGGTTCTAGGTCTTATGACGAGCCTAAAGGGTAGTTCTAGGTCTTATGACGAGCCTAAGGATGGTTCTAGGTCTTATGACGAGCCTAAAGGGTAGTTCTAGGTCTTATGACGAGCCTAAGGATGGTTCTAGGTCTTATGACGAGCCTAAAGGGTAGTTCTAGGTCTTATGACGAGCCTAAGGGAATGCAACTAGGTCTTATGACGAGCCTAAGGGATGGATCTAGGTCTTATGACGAGCCTAAAGATGAATATAAGTGAACGTGAGTAAGATGTATGATGGGTCTAAACGGATGTAGAAGGATTAGGGTTTAGTCAAACCTGGAAACGGTGGGGCTCAAGACGGGCCTGCGAGTGTTTGAGTTGTGAAGGTAGGGCTTACGGGCCTGCAGATGTCTGAGTGTGAAGGTAGGGCTTAGGACGGGCCTGAGGGAATTTGATGTGGAGGTAGGGCTTAGGACGGGCCTGAGGAAATTTGATGTGGGGGTAGGGCTTAGGACGGGCCTGAGGAAATTTGATGTGGAGGTAGGGCTTAGTACGGGCCTGTGTGATATGAGGAGGGTTTGATCCTTTGGGTTTTGGATTTTTGGGACTCAAACGGTGTCTTTGTTGCAATTGTTGGGACCAACAATTGCCCCAGTATTTTCCTTAAGGCAATCTGAGTTTTTTAGGATTTTATGGCAATCAATCGGAACGATCGATTGCCCCCGTATTTTCTTTGATTAATCGCACAAAACAAGTCTCATACTCACAAGGTCAGGGTTTATCTTTATGTGGTGCTTTCTATCCTACACTCAAAGTGTTTGGTGCTTGCGCTCATGCTCTCCTTCTGGTCAAAACATCTCAACCGTTGAATTTGACATTTGTTAGATTTACGCGTTCAACCTGTTACTTTCACGTGATTGGATACACAACTACTAGGTCGGAAGTCTTTTGAGCTTTTAACGTGGCTATGGGGTGTGATGAATGACAACAGGACAATGGAGGAATGTTTAGGATATGTGGAGCTATAAGGGTGACCAAAGCTGCAACTTGCGCCGTCTCTCGGACTTGCCTTCTTTGTCCTGAAGTCGTTTGGCTACTTCGTGATGACTTCGCTTACGAGCTTGGAACTCTGGATTTTTGAATTGTTCCTTTCATCCTTTCTCCTTCTTCCAATTTTTGAGTTTCTTCAAGGCTTTTCAGGTTTGCCTTTCTTTGGATTTCTTTCCTCTCGGGTTCTTGTGTTTCCCGGTTTTGAACTTTGAGAGCTGTTTTGATGCTGGCTCATTTGGATCCTGTGTCACTTTGGGACCATTTGCGGATCGCTTTGTCATGCTGGTAGCGGTTTTGCTTCTTTGGAATTGTGAAGTTGTTGTTCGGAAGTCGGGCTTCTTGCTTCCTTTGGTCACCGGATTGGTTATTCATCACTGGCTGGCTTATTTTGTGGAGTTCGTAGTGTTGTAAAAGAGGAAATACACGAAAAGCTCAGTGGGGGTGCCTAGGGTTTAATGTCTGGGTTCACAGGCTTTTGGCTGTGTGGTGCTGTACCTAGGTGCTTCGTCATCCCTAATAGTTGTGTATCCTTCTTTTTTACTTTTCACAGGTTTAAGCGTAAATTTACAAATTATCTCCTTCGGTTGGAGTCATGCCGTTCACCTCACCTTTGGATGTGACCTCTCTGGAGTCATGTAAAAATGACACGCTCTTTCGCTCTTGGTTTTACCGCTCAAGGCACTCTCGCGAAACGTTCACTCAGAGACTTGTTTGCGCATTTAAACAAAAGAATAAACATTATCGCTCCTTAACCCAGATTGCCCCAGTACCGTTGCAGGGTTTTTTCCTCGACAAGCCTTTGAATACCCAAGTTATTTTGAGGAGGGGTGATTACGTGTGCGAGGATGGTGGTGAGTGATGATGGGGTGATCGCTGAGTGATTTATATTTTTTGTTTTTTTTTGTTTGTGTTCACATGAACGGAAGTATACTCATTAGAACACGAATCAAAGAAAGATTTTATTGATAATCAAAAGAAGTAACAATGACATTGAGTACCAACTAAATGGGAGAAACAGCTAAACAAATGCTACGCAAAACAACAAAAGGAAAATAATAAAAAACCCCTAATGACCCCAAAGCGGAAGTAGATAACTAACAACCCCTAAACCATGATCTACTCTTCAAGGAACATCCAATCGGGCATCGCTTTCTCCTCCGCTGCTTTTTTTGTACCCTGTAAACATGGGGAACATGAGCACATGAATAAGATGATAGTTCAATTGCTGAAATGAAAGATGGGTCCACTAACGCACCAAGTCCTTGACGACCAGGATTCGCTGCTGGAGATAGAACGTCTGGGATTCCTTGGAGATCCTTGCCAAGGCCCTTACCCTCTTGATAACCATACTTCTCCATGATAACCTTCCCTGGCCCAACCTTGAGTTTCTGAAGAGAAGTTGGGTCGGACTGCTCTGGAACAACACTGAACCTGCTCAGATGGGACGAGCCTTCCTCTTCAACCATGCAAACGGGCAACTCCTTCTGATGTGGTTCACCCCTAACGATATGAACCTTTCCGTCTCTTTTGAACTTCAAACATTGATGCACCGTAGAAGGGACGGCCTTCAAATCTTGAAGGAAATCCCGTCCCAGAATCAGGTTGAAAGAATGGGGAATTTGCAGAACCAAGAACTTCACTGGATGAACAACCGTCCCAAACTTGAGTGGAAGATCCAATAGGCCGAATACATGCCTTGGGTTATCATCATACCCTCGTAACACTATTTGGCAAGACTCAAATTTGTCATAACCCATACCCTCTGCCACTTTCAGAGGGCAGATGCTAACGTCTGCTCCTGTGTCAATGAGGACCTTTGGCACCTTGAAGGCCCCGCACCAAACAGTAATATACAATGCTTTTCCCGAGTGCTCGGAGATCTCGTTATCGTGAAAACTGATCTCCTCTTCCTGCTTCTGCCAAAGTGCCGCGACCATTCTTTCCGGGGCTAAACTCTCCTCTAGCCCACCCAAATGTTTGGCAATGGCCCGTCGATGCTCTGGCGAGATCGTAAGCAAAGACCAGATGGCCATGGGGATAGTTGTTGCCTTCAGCTTCTGAAGCAGTTCTCGTTCACCTGGAATTTCTTCAGCCACTAGGGAAGACGACATTCGCTCTTCCCCTTCTGACGACTTTTCAGGTGACCCGTAATGCTTGCCTGACCGAGTAATGTGGGCATTTGCTGGGACAAAGCTGACCGTGGATGTGGGCTTCCGTCCTGCCCCTCGTGCTGGCTTTTCGTCATCCCAGAAAACAGTAAAGCAGCGCACTGAACTTCGGACTCTGGAGTCTCGAGGTCATCCAAACGCTGATACCCCTGATCGATGAGGTCCTGGATCCGATGTTTCAGTGCTTTGCAATCATTGGTATCATGTCCTGCTAGCTGATGGTACCCCGCAAAATTGACTGAGCCTATTCCCCTTTCGCGTCTCCCCATGGCGAGGAATGAGCGGTTGTATTAGCCCTTCATCCTGCAGCTCCTCAAAGGCCTGGCTTAAGGGACAACCAATGGGTGTGAATTCCCTTTCAGTTTTATGGGGAAGCTCCGGTTCCGGGATTACAGTCCGGATTTTCCCCTCTTGGGCCAATAACAAAATTTTTGACCTCAGACTACGACAATCATCAGTGGAATGGCCTGTGAGTAGGTGGAAACGGCAGAACCGTTCAGGATATGCCCCCAGACACCGCCCACGAAACCGCGGGGCTTTAAGTTGAACTAAACCCCGTCCTAGAAGTATTCTCAGAATCTGACTCTATGGCTGCTGTAGATCCACAATGGGCATCTGTGCGGCCTGCCCTTGTTGCAGCCCTGATTCTCCGGTGGCTCGATCCCGTCCTCACTGGGGGCCAGATGTAATGGGATGATTTTCCCGAGAGCATGAATGAGGGCTCTCGCTTCCCTTGCAGCCGACACGAATCCTGAGCTTAGCTCCTCCAAAGCACTTCTGTGGACAAATTCTAACTCAGCTAGTTTCCCTATCAAATCCGCGAGCAGGGCACTTCGATCGTTAACTCCAGACGACATCCTAGCTGTAAGGGGTGCTGCCCTTTTCAAGCAGAAAGATAAGTCAGCATTGCGGGAGTGAGACCGGGACTAAACTTAGGAACCCAGGCCGAAGGCTAGTGCGCTGCAATGAATGCCGGACTCCGAAATTTTGGGAGAGTCCGCTCTGGACCACACTTTTGGGTTACAAGATTCGTTGGTCCTACGAGTGGGCTTTGCAAGGGTCAGGCTTGTAGCAAGAATCAACTTTAGAGGATTTTTCCGTTTTTGGGGTGACCGAAGTATTTGGACCATGAAAATCCCTTTAAATGTTTTATTTGGGCTAAAAGAGGTTGATTTTATCGATGCAGACATTGGGCCTGAAGCCCAGGAGAAAAAGAACATATGCACAGAAGTCTTACGTAAGGTGGTAATGCAAATGTCCTCACAAGATGACTCAGTCCAACGGTATAGATCGATCCGAGAGGTGCTTGGGCGCGGGGCCCAGGTTACCACAAAGGAATAGGGCTTGCACGCTATTCTCTTTGGGCCACCCCACTTTTTCACACCACCTGAAGGTGTGCGTCTACGGTCGGGTCTTTGACTGACCAACAATGGGCTTGGTAAGGGTACTGCCAGGAAAATGCTTGGGGCTAAAGCCCAGGTATTAAGGGGGTGTGGTTAGACGACACCCTCCTCTTTTCCCCCACTTATTCACATCACCTAAAAGGTGTGAGTCCCTGACAGGGGACCCTCAAACGGGTCCCGGGGTGAAATCGGTTTGCATGGACCCTCGCTCTCTCATATGATGCAAGGGTGCAGGAATTAAAGTGCGCACAGAGGTAAAACAAGCAATGTAATAAAGCCATAAATAAACATTTTTCAAGTTAAGCCCTCTTTCTTAAAATCAAACAAGTTAAAATTAAGAAGTTAGTCCCCAGCAGAGTCGCGAGTCTGTGAGCCTCGATTTTAAACCCTATCCTATGTTGATTAAAGCTGATTAGGATCTAATCGGGTTTTAGGTCCACTTATAACCAAAGATTAATAACTATGTCAAAAAACAACAATTATTAAAACCTAAGCAAGCTCACTGGGACCTATTATGAGTCGCCACCTAATTTTAACCTAGATCAAATTAGGAAAGGAGAGTTCGGGTTCGGGGGCTTGATATACGACTTTATTAGGGTTCAATTACTTTCATTACCCTTCCTAGGTCGTTTTTTTCTCTACTCAGTTTATTTACGGCTTACTACAAAGTCGTTTTTAACCTAGGTGCGCGCTTCTGTTTTTTTGTGTTTTTAGCATTTTTTGACAGAAAATTAAAGTGAAAAGTGAAATTACCTAAACTAGGGTTTCGGAGGTAGAATTGGGTCAAATTTCATTTCCGTCCGCAGCCATGGACCTAATGTCCGAAACCACGGACCCCAGTTAACCTAAATACACAGAAAAGTCGAAATTTAAAGGAAAACAAAAATTTGCAAAGTCCGGGGCCACGGACAGGCTGTCCGTGGGCCCGGACATCATTAGAAAAACCTAAATTTTGAATTTTTAAAATCCCGCCGCCGTCCGTGGGTGTCCGTGGTCTCGGACAACGCGTCCGAGGTCCCGGACCATATGTCCGAGGTCACGGACCACCCACGGACAGGGGTTTTCAGAAGGTTCCCGAGGGTGTTTTGAGCTCAAATTTTATGGGTGTGTAGCCTGAAAGATGTACAAGACGTTAGTGATTGAAAGTTTTCAATTTGAATTCGAATTAAGCACGAAACTTAGCAAACAAGTTATCTGACAAAGGCTTAAACAAAAGCAATACAGAAGCCCACGAAGGTTAGTTTGAGCTCAAATTTCGAGGCAAGACAGATAATACCGTGGAGAATTAGGGAAGCTGAGTTTCTACCTGTTTTACCTTCGGATTCACAACATTTCTTCACACCGGGATTCGTCGAGTGCTCCGTTGATGGTAGACCCGAAAGGACTTCGAACCAAGCTTCTGGTTGTTGGTTTTCTTGCTGTTCTTCACGTTTTGGTGGTGTTTTGTGGGGTTTTGATGATTATTTGTGCTTTGGGGATCGGAAAACGTGTTTAGATAGTGGTTTCGGGGGATTTTCGGTATGATTTGGGTGGCCGGGTGTTGGAAAACGTGAGAGAGAGAGAGGAAGCTGCCTTTTCTGACTCTCTAGGGTTCTTGAGTATGTGAGGTTCTGATTTTATCCAAAAACCTATCCCCTTATATAGACTTTCTTAAAGATAAAGAGAATCTAGTAAAAGTAAGATTTTTCGATATTTTAACTAAGTAACTTCCCAAAGGAATTTTGCTATGAAATTTTAACCACATGTCAAGAATGGATATTATGAATTTTCTGAGGTGGAAACGAATTTTTTAAATGCTGGAGCATTTTTAAATTGAATTTCTCGTCAGATTCAGTCAGAAATTGCTAGAAAATTATTGGAAATTCGAAAAATCAAAATTCCAACGCCATTATGCTTAAAATGTCATCCTCTATCATGGGTTAAAATATCAAAGAATTTCGAGCTGATTTGGGCACCCTTTGGAGGAGAGAGAAAGCCTATAGGAGAACTCAGAAGCCTTAAAAATACGAAAACGCCCCTGACAATGACGAAACTGCTCCTCAGGCCCTGGAACACGCCCGATCGAGCCGGAATCCCTCATTACCCGATCAAATATCCTTCACGACACCAAAGCCTTGCAGACCCTAACCAGGGGGGTCAAAATTTGGGTATAACACCCCAGCCCTCACCATAAAGTTCCCTCCAAATGAGGAACTCGGCAACATCTTATTTGAACCATTTAGGCCCTTGAAGAATGATAGCACTAGTTCTTCGCTACTTTTACCATGGTGTGGGCAAAGGATATGCAAATCCTTGAACCTATCCCACAAGTCATAAAGAGAATCACCTGGCTCCTGACAGAAATTTGTGATCTCGGTAATCTTCTCCCTCATCTTTGATGGAGGATAATACTATGCCAGGAACTTGTTCGCCAAATTAGCTCAAGTGTAGATGCTGCCACTAGTACAAAAATGGTCTATCGCAATGCCCCTACCGCAGCGGTTGTAAAAACAACCGTTGAGATAGGCCGTTTTTAAAAATCCCGCAAACCTATCTCAGCGGTTGTTACTTACAACCGTTGCGGTAGGGTCAATTTTAAAAAAAAAAACCTCTATCACAGCGGTTCCTACTAAAAACCGCTGAGATAGGTGTTTTTTACTAACCTATCTCAGCGGTTCTTAGTAGGAACCGCGCCATAGGGTCTTTTTTTCCCCAAATCGAGCTTTCCGTCACTCTCCTCTTCATTCTCTTCTGTCAAACGAGAACGAAGCAGAGCGACGGCGAACTCGACGGCGATTCTAAGCAGCTGACGCCTGCGATTCCTTCACCCACCACCACCGTATTCTTCCTCCTCGTCGCCCACCGGTACTCGCCGCCGTCTCCGTCGCCAATCCTTCCGCCAGGAGGTCGCAGGCGTCGATCGAGATTGCTGCCAGAACCCTAGGTTCGATTTCCGAATTCGAACTTTGAAATCTGTTAATTATTGTCTTGTTGATTGAATAACTAGTTGTAATATAGTTATTGATTGTTAGTTTAGTTGTGTGTACATAATTGAATATAGATAGATTATTGAACAAGTATAAATAGTTGTGCATATAAGGTGTTCGATAAATGCCTGAGTTGATATTTTTGCTGTTTGTGCCCTCTGCGTACAACCCAAAGTTGTAAAAAACGGTACGGGAATATTGCGTCACTATTACAATGATGCTAGTGATAATGCATCCTTGTTTCTTCAGTAATATATTACTAGAGATTATTTTTGGAAAAAACTACTAATATTCGATAAGTAAGTTACTTGATATTTTATAGTATTATAGTACTTGTCAACTATATGTGCTATATGTAAGTGGATGTTGCCCAACCATACGTTTTTTATCCATTAAACTCAGATTCCGATAAGAGATGTGATATGTTATTTAAAGGTTATGTTAACTTGTGTTCTTTTTTTTATTAGGAATATTTTTATAATTCTGGAGCATTGATCTACTTCAATCTTAATTTAATGATTGTAACCATATTAAGTTGAATAAATAACAATGTTAGCGTGTTCGTTTTTACACTCAAATTTTTAGTTGATATAGTTATTATGTTCGTAAATATGAAGTTAGTTTTTTAGAATTTGTAATTATTAATATAATTATTTTTCTAAAATTTACACTCATTAAAAATATTCTTTTTTAGTAACTAATAATAAATTATCTTAAATAATTTTTAAAAAAGGTAATTTTTTAAAAAATTTTTTTATTAGTTTAATTTATAGTTAATATAAATCATCTTAATTAATTTTTAAAAAATATAATTTTTTTAAAAATAGTTTTTATTAATTTATACTTTTTATTAGTTAAGTTTATAGCTATAAGTTATCTTAATTAATTTTTATGGAATTTGCGGTGACTATATTTTTACAGTCACCAATTCAGTCAACTCTCTAATCTCATTAAATTAATAATGTATTTTATACGACCATCATGGAGACAAAAACGATGATACATTTTTTCCTCATATACGTGCTTAATATGATAATGCTTATAGTAATGGATTTCTTGCCCCCCCTAATATTATTACCTTGCTTCACCGCTGTCTGCAGTAATTGGGGTGGTCTCTGTCTCTTTCTTCCTCATTGCTTCTGTTGTGCAGCATGAGCTGAAAGGTAACATCTTCATCTATCTTTTTTCTCTTTTTATTTTCTTAATATGATAATGCTTATAATAATGGATTTCTTGCCCCCCCTAATATTATTTCCTTGCTTCCCCGCTGTCTGCAGTAATTGGGGTGGTCTCTACTTCTTCTTCCTTATTTATTCTGCTGTGGACTAAGAGTGAAAAGGTAACATCTTCATCTATCTTTTCTCTTTGTGTTTAATTAATTATTGCGAAAAAGTGGTTGTGGTTAATATTGAGTGATTGTGAATAAGGATGGTTGCTGCCAATTGTTGAATTTATTTGTCGTGGTAAATAAGATGTTGGTGAATGCTTAATGATAAGCATGGGATTAACACGATTACGCAAAGGTCATGCCGAATTTTTTCTAGAATCGTATTAGTCTTATTAATTAATTTTATTTGTTATTTGTGTATAACAATCTTTACTTTTCTTTGTCAGGTCTTCTGAATCTGCTATTGGATTTGTACCAGTACTTTCCCAGCCCATCACCAAAGCAGTGTCCTAGCTTCCCCCTCTGTACAACCTTAAAACAAGTAAGTAATTAAACTTTATTTTTTGTTTTAATAATGCAATGATTTGTTGAAGTTAAATTAAATGTGTTAGAATTGTTAGAATAAGGCTAGATTAGTTACGTTGGAACGTTAGAGTACTTAGGCTACGTTAGTTAGGTTGTAACCATAGAGTAGTGCTGAGTTTGGTTGCAACCGTACATCCAGTAGAAACATGCTCCATATACAAATGCAGACGAAACTGAAAGACAAATCAATCTTAAACATTGTTTTGTTTTCACATATAGAATGGAGCGTGACTGGATGTACGGTGATCGAGGGGATCACTATTTTGATGAGAAGCTGAAAGAGTTTCTCAAAGCGGCAGTGCAACACAAGGACATAACAAAGGCGGACAATATTTCATGTCCTTGTGTTGACTGTGGGGTCGTAAGGAAATATGAAGACATTGAGGAAATTAGATTTCATCTTAAGTCCCGTGGATTCATGCCACATTACAAAATGGAATTTTCATGGAGAAACTGTTGCAGCTAGTGCTTCAACATCATCAAGTGCTCATGATCCACGTTACGCAAGTACCGCCCACACCTTCAATACCATCAATGAGTCGGTACCGTTAAGTGATTCAGGATTCGATGACAGTGAGACCACTCACCATGATGAGCAAATGGATGAAATGTTAGAAAATGTTGCGATACTTTTGTCGATAAGCCGGAAGAGTATCAAAGATTGTTGGACGCATCAAAGACACCTTTGTACCCTTCGTGCGTTAAATACACAAAATTGACTGCTGTACTTAATTTGTTCAACTTAAAGGGGAAATATGGAGTTGGTGACAAGTGTTTCACGTCATTTCTAGAGCTGATACATGATATGCTTCCTGATGAGAATGGTCTTCCTACATCCACCTACGAGGCAAAGAAATGGATGTGTCCAATGGGAGTTGAATATAAAAAGATTCATGCTTGCCCAAATAACTGTGTGCTTTATAGGGGTGAATACGAACATCTAGACAAGTGTCCTAAATGTTTGTTGTCCCGGTACAAGGACAAGGATGAGGATTCCTCCTTTCAGAAAAAAAATCGTCCAGTGAAATTATTGTGGTACTTGCCGATAATTCCTAGATTCAAACGGTTGTTTGCCAACCCAAAGATGCGAAGAACTTACGATGGCACGCGGATGGTAGAAAAATTGATGAAAAATTAAGACATCCTGCAGACGGACCTCAGTGGAGAAATATCAACAGAAAATTCAAACATCATTTTGGGGATGAGGATAGGAATCTGAGACTTGGATTGTGTACCGATGGGATGAACCCGTATGGCACGTTGAGCAGTCAGCACAGCACTTGGCCGGTGCTACTAGTGATCTACAATTTACCGTCATGGTTGTGCATGAAACGAAAATACATTATGTTATCACTCCTAATTTCTGGTCCAAAGCAACCTGGTCATAACATTGACGTATATCTTGCACCACTGATCGACGATCTGAACTTGTTGTGGAATGAAGGGACAGTGGTATATGATGCTCATGCGAAAGAAAATTTCACACTGAAGGCGATGTTGTTCTGTACTGTTAACGACTTTCCTGCCTATGGGAACTTGTCAGGATACTCGGTGAAAGGATTCAAAGCGTGTCCGGTATGTGAGGATGACACATGTTCAGATCGTCTGAAGCACTGCGGCAAAAATGTTTATATGTGTCATCGACGGTTTCTTCCAGTAGACCATCCTTACCGTTCGAGAAAGCGAAAGCTGTTCAACAATGAGCCCGAGACTCGTGTGGCTCGTCTGCCTTTGAATTCAGAGGAAGTGTATGCAAAGGTAAAAGACATTGAAAATGTCTTTGGAAACACATCCAAGCCGCCGAAGAACATTTGGAAAAAACGTTCCATTTTTTGGGATCTACCGTATTGGCGGCATCTGCCTGTTCGACATTGTTTGGATATCATGCACATTGTGAAGAACGTCGGTGAGGCAGTGTGTGGTACTTTGCTCAACATACCCGGCAAGACGAAAGACGGATTGAAGGTGAGGAGAGATATGCAAGAGTTGCGCATACGGAAAGAACTACACCCAATAGAGGATGAGAAGCGAACATATCTACCTCCTGCGTGTTATACCCTCTCTAAGAGTGAAAAATTAAGTTTTTGCAAGTGTTTGCACACATTGAAGGTACCATCTGGGTACTCTTCAAACTGGAAGAACCTAGTTTCTATGAAGGATTTGAAACTGTTAGGCATGAAATCTCATGATTATCATGTGTTAATGTTGCATCTTCTTCCAGTTGCAATACGAGGGATATTACCAGAAAATGTCAGAAATGCTCTAACTCGATTATGTTTCTTCTTCAACGCTGTCTGCTGCAAGGCAATTGACTCAGACACCCTCGATGATCTGCAACATGAAATTGTTGTGACAATATGCCAGCTTGAGATTTATTTCCCACCATCTTTCTTCGACATAATGGTGCATTTAGTAGTGCATATTGTCCGAGAGATCAAATATTGTGGTCCGGTTTACTTACGTTACATGTATCCTTTCGAACGATATATGGGGATTCTGAAGGGTAGAATGAAAAACAGATATAGACCGGAAGGCAGTATCATCGAAGCAACAGTGACTGAGGAAGTCACAGAATTCGTAACAAGTTATTTGAACGATGCAGAGTCAATTGGTATTCCCAAACCACGTCACCATGGTAGATTTGAGGGTAAAGGAGTTATTGGCAAAAAGGTTGTTCGTATCTCTCGTGATCTTATTAATCAGGCACATTTGTTTGTACTACAACACCTTGAGGTTGTTGAACCCTACTTCGATATTCACATTGCTGAGTTGAGTCGACAAAACCCTACCAAAAACCGTATCTGGCTTAAAAAAGAACAAAATCGAGTATTCGTCCAATGGTTTAAGGAATATGTGTTTGAGCAAGCTTCATTGAACCCCGAAGATGTCAGTGAAGAAATCAGATGTCTAGCTGTTGGTTCTGGAACAGATGTTGTATCGTTTGAAGGGTATGACATTAATGGATGCACATACTACACTGCACGCCAAGATGCTAAATCAATACATCAGAACAGTGGGGTAAAAATTGAAGCATCGGTGACTGAATATGGTCTAGGTAACCAGGTTCAACCAATGAGCAGTAGTAGTTGGTATTATGGTGTGATAGAGGACATATGGGAACTAAACTATCACATTGATTCGTTTCTATTGTTCCGCTGCAATTGGGTGGACAACCGACATGGACTCCAAAATGATAAAGGACTTATTTTGGTTGATCTTTCACGTGTTACAACTAATAAGGAAGATCAGTTTGTGTTGGGTAAAGACTGTGACCAGGTGTTTTATGTTGAAGACCCAAAAGCTAGTAGATGGCATGTTGTTCTTCCAGGGAGAAGACCGGTTTTGTTTGAGGATGAAAACAACGACGATGATGATAATGAGATGATAGATGAAACTGTATCGTTGCATACAGGGTTGCATGATTCAACTGATGATTTACAAAATGATGATGTTCAGACCATCTACGCTCGATCAGACCATAATGAGGGGGTTTGGGTAGAAAACAGATCATGATATATGTTACTATGTCTAGGTAACACCATTGGTTGAAATTACATTATATAATTCGTATTATTGTTGTTACAATGTTATCAGAATTAATTATTTATGTTTATTTTTGCAATTATACATCGTTCCATGAATATTGATCTAATGTGTGTGTTTTTTTCCTCAGTGGATGATGATCCTATTGATGATCCTATAGGACAGCTGCTCCTGACTGGGGATAGTAGACCGGCAAAACGCACCACACGAGGTGGTAAAAAGAAATCAAAGAAAGCAGACGTAGAGACCACCCCACAGCAGACCGAGACAGCAGGGCCTTCACAGGAAGGACAAGAGATACAAGTTGCTCCTCCGCCTCTCAAGAAACCCAAAAAACGAGGGGCAACCCGTGGGCTGAAAGCAAATAGAGGCCCCCCGACAAAGCCTTTGGAGTTCAATGAGTTTAATCAGCCCACGGGTACTTGGAAAAATGATTTCACTGCTCTAGCCAGGCATTTGGTGAGTACATATTTCAATATAAACCACAATTGGAAGCAAGGGCCTCAGGCATTGAAGGAGCAGATATTTGAACGTCTCAAGGTATTTGTTACACTTAATAGTTTGTTTTAAGATTTATATAGTATTCTTTTACACTAATCCATTTTTTTTGTGCATATAGGACCGATTCTGTATAGATCCTTCTCTGAAGGATGATGTGATGAAGGGGATTGCCACACAAGTTCAAAGACTTCAGATCTCTGCTCACGAGGCAGTACATTTACTGTGAAGAGCCCGTAGAGATAGAGGAGGCAGAAGGTGAAGATGTGGATGATCGGAGACCACCATGGCAAAAATAGATGGTATTACTGAAGAGCAGTGGAATGAGTTTGTGGCGAAGCGTTTGACCCCGAGTTCAAGGTGAGTTTCACACTAGTAGTTGTTCTTTGGTATGATAAATGTTTAAAGTGTCCTTAGAGTTCATTTGGTTAATTCGTCTTTTTCATATATTATTTGCATAATTTGTCTTTTCATACATATATGTAGGCTATACGTGAGAAACAACAACAAAATGCAAAAAAAAAATCGTTACCCCCATCACATGGGCACAAGTATTGCTCACGTGTGCCGTAGTGGGAGAAAGAGGGGTTGCTGCCAGCTGGCTCGAATGTCAGCGAACGAAGGATGAAGGTTTGGGACTTAAGTTGACGGAAGAACCTTCAAATCCGGCGGCACCTACTGAGTATGATGACGCCACGAGAGAAGTCATCAACCAAATGGTAAGTGGTTTTTAGTTTAAAAAATGTTATTATATTTATAGAGTAACAATAGCAGTTAAATAAACTGAAGTATCCTTATTGACTTATTAATATTCCATAACAGGAGAGTTAAGCTCCCAGATCACCCAGGGCACTTGGCAGCCCGTTAGGCAGGATGATCCACTTCCCGCACTCTCGGGAAGAAGGATCATCCGGGTCGTGCAGTAGGCTTTGGTGGTCATGTCGGTATACGCCAAGCCTTCGGTAATCCTGGGTCGAGACACTGTGCTGGAGGGAGCATTACATATGAGGAGCACTTACGCCAGAATGCGGAGCTCGAGCAGGCTATGGAGATGATGCGTTCTGAGAGGATGAGTTAGGAGGTTTCTAGACCACCAGATCAGGCACAAGCATCAGAGCCCGCAACAGTGCCTCCCAGTAGTGTTCACTCCGTCAACCCATTTCCATATTCATCTCTCAAGGTTAGAACAACATGTTAACTACAAATACAAAAAAAAACAAATTATACACTTGTTTATGTGCATCTAAAATCTTTAATTTTGAAAATTTAGCAACCAATTGACTGCACATTGTTCCAAGTGATTGGCGTTGACGAAGTCGAAGTAGGGTGGGGAAAACTTTTCAAGTCTTGTGCTGGAGACACCGTGAGGAATACAGCGCTCCGAGAGTACCATGCCCGGGTGCTTGTTGAAGGTTACGCGCCTGCTTACGCGATTGTCAGATACCGGTGCCCAGTGCAGACATATCCACCCTTCGTCAAGCTGAATCCAATGCAGTACAGTGGCCCTGTAGATTGATTAGGCTTGGGGAGCAGCAGGTAACCCCATGAAAAAACTTATTCTTTAACATATCCTAGAGTAGAAACATATACTTATTAAATTAATATATTAGGACACATTCAATCAAATTCTGATAAGGCAAAAGGAAAGAGAGTTGTTGTTGCACCAGCTAATCCTTCGATGGCATCCGTGACTAGAGTTGTGATGAGATCGAATTTGCTGTAACCGGCGGTTCTGAATGCCTTACCCCCCATACTGAAACTGTTGCACTTCACACTATTGATGACGCCGCCAGGAAGAGATTCGGTTACAATGGAACCAAGACCGGATCTTTTTCACTATACAGGCGCTCCGAGTTTTGAAATCTATCTTACTGATTTTGTGGAGTTGTTCACGAAGGATGGTTGAGTGCGTCGATTCTCAAAGCGGCTTGCATGTGAGTAATTAGCATACGTTGTACACATTTTACTCTGTATATTTGAAAATTAAATTCATAATATTGGTTTCTTTATATTGTGTAGGTTTATTGATGACAAGGCGGTCCAAGTACATGAGAATAGTAGTTTTGGGTTCCTATGCCCTAACTACTGTTCCGAAGCTAATATGGGATCTGACCCTCAAGCGTTGGTCCAGTACTTGTCGAATGTGATACATGTGTGTGCAGTTGCAGATAAATCTTACATAATGCTGCCTCTTCATCAAGGGTAAGAATTTTATCTAATGTTAAGTTAGTTTAAAATTATGATATTTGTATTATGTAATTGATTAAATTAAGTTCTGCCTGTATTGTAATCTATGAACAGCCGACACTGGTCTTTGCTCGTTCTATGTATAAAAAGCCCAAGAGTCCTGCAGCTTGACTCAGCATCTCTGCGTCCCAAGAGGCCAGTTATATATAACATGTTGATGAGGTGATGAATTTACTTAACTTGATTAATTATCAATTTTTAGTTATTTCTTAATCATCCGGTTGATAACTTTTACTTTATCTGTGCGTATGAATTCTAGTGCCTTTGTATCTATAATGACGCATGTCCGAGGAAGAGATTTAAGAAGATTCCGTGGAATGTAGTCAAGGTATTTTTGTAGTCCTTATTCAAATTTTGTAATATGTTCATTAGTTTTAAAATAGGAACAGTATTATAATTTATGTGTTAAATGATTTTGAATATGTACGTATATACATGTGCAGTGTCCACAGCAGCCGGAGGTTCGGAATGTGGCTACTATGTCATTCGGTTTATGAGTGACTTGATAGCGGGACCGAGACTCTTGCCAGAAGTCTCTAGACCTGGTAAGTAGCATTCTCGAAATATTTTGGTTTTGTAGATAATTTTTAACATTGATTCTTAAACTCAAAGTATTATTAGCAACTAATCATATTTCTTTTTGTGTTAATTCCAAGGCTTTTGAAGAGTTGGTAGACGGTTACAACGAAGGACATATAACCGAGGTGCTCGAAGAATGGGCAGAATTCATGAGCGTTAATGTAGGTTGCTTCTAGGGTTTGGTAGATTGAGTAGGATGATTTTGAAATTCTCATGAAACAATTGTCGTTTCTGTAAAGATTTTGTTGATGCTTGATTATTGCTCAAATTTGTAAATGTAAGTGGATTATTGCCCGTAGATAGGTTTGGTGGCTATTTAAATGGTGAAATGGTTGATCTAATGCCCCACTGTGGTGGCATTGTTAATTGCTATATCTTAACAGGTTTGATTGATTTGGGTGTGTTGGTAGAATTGTAGGGTGGAATGGAAAAAAAAAAAACCTATTACAGCGGTTCTTAATAAGAACCGCTGCGATAGGTGGTTTTTTTTTTAAAAAAAATAGGTCTATCGCAGCGGTTTTATTAACAACCGCTGCGATAGATGTTTTTTTTTTAAAATAGGTCTACCGCAGCGGTTGTTTATAAGAACCACAGCGATAGAGTACCTACCGCAGCGGTTCTACAACCGCTGCGGTAGGTTTTTCACCTACCGCAGCGGCACCCATCGTAGCGGTTTTCAACCGCTGCCATAGGTACCAAACAACCGCTGCGGTAGGGTCTTTTTCTACTAGTGTGCTAGGCTGCAAACTCTATAGCCATCTAAAAGCTCCGACTTTCAGACAGTACGGGAAGAAGTGTAGCCGGATGCGCTCATTCAGATTTCCTATCTTATTGAAAGTGTTACAAAATTCTAGGAATGCAGAGATACGGTGTGGAGCGTCATCCGAATCGAGCCCGCAAAATTGACCTTGATGGTATAATGTTGTGATGTAGCTCGTCTTGAATTGCCATGTGTTTAGCTCAACCTGCTTCACCTGGGGGAGGACGATAGTAGAAGCCCCCCCTCCCCCTTAACCGACGACTGCTGGTATTCACCTAAAGAAATTCTGTTTGTCATGGTGAACTACAACTATTGTCTTCTGTGACAAGGTCTCTCTATTTCTAAAACAGACCACCTACAGCTCGAGTCTGACCATATAAACAAATTAGCACCAATTATGAGAAATTAAAACAAGTAAATACTACACAAAAACCAAAAATAGAGAAAAAGCACAAAGTAACCTAACAAAGTAAATAAAATAGATGTACTAAATAATAAAAAAATATAACCTCGAAAATAAACATAATTATAAACTGTTAGGTATAGCTTGAAAACAAGTTGGTAGATATAAATGATGATTATGAAACAAAAGTAAACCGAGAAACAGGACACAAAATTTGTACGTGGTACAGCTATGCCTACTCCACGGGCTGTAAGGAGAATATTCACTATATGTGTAAAGAGTACAACTTACAAAGAGAGGATGCGGCACTCAAAATCTCACAAGGGAGATAACTATCTTAAACCTCACAAATCTCTTAGAAAAGTGATATACAACTCTATATTTTCTCTCAAAAGAAACTCTCTCACTCTTTAGAAAGGAAGAAGATTGCTTAATGCTTGGATGAATGAAAATGCCTACAATCAGCCCCAATATATAGGATTACCCATTGCTGTTTTGCAAGCCTTCAAAGCACATGAGTTACAACTCTTAAACAACATTTTGTCCCCATTAATCGCATAACGGTAGCAGCTTGAAGGTCCATAAAAGCTGCACTTGAATGGAGTAATATAACTTCCATGAGTTGAGATCAAACTTCAGCCCTTATAACTCTAATTACATTCAGAATTCAAGGCACTTTTAACAAATCTCCACCTTGACTTAAATTGTTGTGAATAATTCATGCTTGTTCCTCACCGCCAAAAGCCTCTACGGCTAATAAACAAGAAGATGAAAGTCCCACAAATGCCACAGACAAAATGATATCGAACATCGATGTGCTTTGTCCTGTCATGACATCTAATCCTTAGTTTAAAAAATAGCACTCAAGATATCACAATGGACATAAGTTGCACCATTAATCGATATGAATTCATCAATTAAATTTCTAGCCTAAATTGCCTCTTGACAGCTTCACACAAGGCCAGATACTCTACTTCTGTAATAGAAAGAGCAACATTGGGCTACAATGAAACCTTCCAAGAAATAGGAGTTCCACCAAGAGTAAAAACATACCCCGTAAGAGATATTCTATGATCGAGGCCACTAGCAAAATCTGAATCACAAAACCCTGCAAGGCTATCAGATGATCTTCCAAATACAAGAATCATAGTAGAAGTCCCTTTGAGATACCGAACAATCCACTTAACAACTTCCCAGTGTCCTTTTCCTAGACACGACATATAACGGCTTACAACACTCTCGGCATGAGCAATATTAGAATAGGAACATACAATAGCATACATGAGGCTTCCAACTGCGCTACAGTAAGGAACTTGAGACATATAGCGCCCCTCCTTATCCGAGTGCGGTGACAAAGTAGTTGAAAGCCTAAAATGAGCTGCGAGTAGGATAGAAATAGGTTTGGAATTCTTCATGCCAAAACGACTTAGAACTTTTCAGTATAATTGCTTTGGCTGAGATAACGTTTTCCAGTAACTCGTACACGAGATATCTCCATACCTAGGAACTTCTTTGCTGCTCCCAGCTCCTTCATCTCAAACTCACAATGCAATAAATTCTTGAGCCTGTCAACTTTAGATCTATCTTTACAGGCGATTAACATATCATCAACATATAAAAGGCGATAAATGAAGGTACCACTATCAACCTCGTGAAGATAGACACAAATATCATATTTACTTCGAGAAAAACCATGAGAAGTCATGAAAGTGTCAAACCTCTTATACCAACGCCTTGGAGACTATTTCGGCCATACAATTACTTCTTTAGTAGGCAAACATCATCCTTATTACCTTCAACTTCAAGTCCAAGAGGTTGTCGAATATATATCTCTTCTTCCAACTCACTATACAAAAATGCACTCTTCACATCGAGTTGGTCTAGCCCCATATCTTCTTGAGCAACTAGAGTGTTATACCCAAAATTTTGACCCCCTTGGTTAAGGTCTACGAGGTTTTGGTGTTGTGAGGGATATTTCAATCAAGTAGTGAGAGATTCCGCCCGATTGGCGTGTTCCATGGCATGGGGAGCAGCTTCATCATTGTCAGGGGTGTTTTCGTAATTTTTAAGGCTCCTAAGACCTCCTATAGGCTTTCTCTCTCCTCCAAAGGATGCCCAAATCAGCTTGAAATACTTTGATATTTTAACCCATGATAGAGGATGGCATTTAAGCATAATGGCGTTGGAATTTTGATTTTTCGAATTCCCAATAATTTCTAGCAATTTCTGACTGAATCTGACGAGAAATTCAATTTAAAAATATTCCAACATTTAAAAATTCGGTTCCACCTCAGAAAATTCTTAATATCCATCCTTGACATGTTGTTAAAATTTCACAGCAAAATTCCTTTGGGAAGTCTTTTAATTAAAATACCAAAGAATCTTACTTTTACTAGATTTTCTTTATCTTTAAGAAAGTATATAAGGGGATAGGTTTTTGGATAAAAGGAGAATCTCATGACCTCAAGACCCTAACTCTCAAAGAAGGTAGCCATCTCTCTCTCTCCACGTTTTTGAACTCCAGAGCCACAATCAAACACCGAAATCTCACCAAAATCAACACCAAAACATATTTTTCAACCCCCACAACATCATCAATTATCAAACATCAACCAAACCACCTCCAAAACGTGACGAACAACAAGAACAACCAACAACCAGAAGCTTGGTTCGAAAACCTTTCGGGTCTGCCATCAACGGAGCACTCGATGAATCGCGGTGTGAAGAATCGTTGTGAATCCGAAGGTAAAACAGGTAGAAACTCCACTTCCCTAATTCTCTACGGTATTATCTGTCTTGCCTCAAAATTTGGGCTCAAACTAACCCTTCTACGCTTCTGTATGTGCTATGTTTAAGCTTCTGTCCAATAACATGTTACCAAGTTTCGTGCTTAATTCAAATTCAAATTGAGAACTTTCAATCACTAACGTCTTGTACATCTTTCAGGCTACACACCCATAAAATTTGAGCCAAAAAACCTTCGGGAACAGCCTCAACGCCGCCGTCCGAGGGCGGTCCGCACCGACGGACGTCATGTGCGGGGTCCCGGACTCCCGTGCCGTAAGCCCGGACGCCCACGGACGGCGGCGGGATTTTAAAAAATTCAAAATTTAGGTTTTCTAATAATGTCGGGCCCACGGACAGCCTGTCCGTGGCCCCGGACTTTGCATTTTTTTGTTTTTCCTTTAATTTCGATTCTTCTGTTAATTACGTTAACTGGGGTCCGTGGTCTCGGACATTGGGTCCGTGGCTACGGACGTAAGCAAAATTTGACCTAATTCTGCCTCTGAAACTCTAGTTTAGGTAGCTTTTAATTACACTTTAATTTTCTGTCAAAAAATGCTAAAAAACACAAAAAAACAGAAGCTCGCGCACTTAGGTTAAAAGACTCGTAATAAGCCGTGAATAAACCAAGTGGAGGAAAAATGACCTAGGAAGGGTAATGAAAGTAATTTGAACCCTAAATAAGTCAAATATCAAGCCCCGAACCCGAACTCTCCTTTCCTAATTTGATCTAGGTTAAAATTAGGTGGTGACTCATAATAGGTTCCAGTGCGCTAGCTTAGGTTTTAATAATTATTGTTATACGACATAGTTATTAATCTTAGGTTATAAGTGGACCTAAAACCCGATTAGATCCTAATCAACTTAATCAACATAGGATAGGGTTTAAAGTCGAGGCTCACAGACTGGCGACTCTGCTGGGGACAAACTTCTTAATTTTAACTTGTTTAATTTTAAGAAAGAGGGCTTAACTTGAAAATGTTTATTTATGACTTTATTACTTTGTTTGTTTTACTTTTGTGCGCGCTTTAATTTTTGCACCCTTGCATCATATGAGTGCGAGGGACCATGCAAACCAATTTCACCCCGGGACCCACTTGAGGGTCCCCTGTCAGGGACTCACACCTTTTAGGTGATGTGAATAAATGGGGGAAAAGAGGAGGGTGTCGTCTAACCATACCCCCTTAATACTTGGGCCTTAGCCCCAAGCATTTTCCTGGCAGTACCATTACCTAACCCATTGGTTGGTCAGTCAAAGACCCGACCGTAGACGCACACCTTTGGGTGATGTGAAAAAAGTGGGGAAGCCCAAAGAGAATAGCGTGCAAGCCCTATTCCTTTGTGGCGACCCGGGCCCGCGCCCCAAGCACCTCTCCGGATCGACCTGTACCTGTTGGACTGAGTCATCTTGTGAGGGCATTTGCATCACCACCTTATGTAAGACTTCTGTGCATATGTTCTCTTTCTCCTGGGCCTCAGGCCCAATGTCTGTATCGACCCATCAATCTCTCCCAGTCCGAATGAAATGCTTGAATGTTTCAACGGCCGAAATAGTCCGAAAAAGCAAAAGAGTCCTGTGATTAGAACACAAGGGTCCTCAGAGGAAAGCCTTTCCACGTCATTGAAAGCCCGTGCCCTAATGTTTCTTTTTTATGTCCCAAAATAGAAAGAAGGCAAGATTTCAGAAAGGCGCTGGGACAGAAGTTCCGGACGTTTGACCCGACTGCCTAATCCCCCACTTCTGTTATTTCAGCCCGAGGTAGATTCTAGCTCATCTGACATGTCGGTCCAAGCGCATGACGATATCTCTCAGGAGGATCAGCCAGCAGGGGGGAAAACCAGAACACTTCTGTTGAAGAGCTCATGAAAAACTTTGATTTGAAACACCAGGAAGCAATCCAGGCACTCGAAAATAAATATGTGGACACAATCGCCAAGCTAGAAGATAAGTTGGCCGCATTGGAAACGACAGCCCAAAGCAGGGCCATTGAGGGTACGACAGGGGAGCAGGATCAAATAGCCAGCCTGGTACGGAAAAATCAAGCCGCCATTGAAGCCTTGGAGGCACGGCATACGGCATCAACAGTTGAGCTCCATGAGAAAATAGGATCTTTGGAGGCGGCGAGACAAGAAAGACCGCTGCAAGGATTTGTCAATCCTTTATACGGCATGGACAATATCTCCTTAGAAGGACATGACACCAAGTTGGATACGGTGGTGGTGCTCCCGGGAACCAGTTAGCCACCGAAGTTTAGAGGGCTTTGAGGCGCATTGAGCGCATGGAAAAGGCCGGTAAACCCGCTGGTTTTGACTATCTCTCCATGGGATCCTATCCAGATGTTGAGCTACCTGTGAAACTGAAGCTCCCCACTTTGGCTCTCTACAAAGGCTCGACCGATCCCCAAATTCATTTGGCGATGTTTGATCGAGAGATGTCTATCCTGAGGCTCAATGATATGCAGAAGGCCAAGGTCTTTGCCCGATACCTAGATGAGATCCCTCAACGATGGTACCTAACTCAGAGGATGAACACCAGGACATATGAGGAGATATGTGAAGCTTTCCTGACTCACTTTGAATATGCTAAAAATTTGTAAATCACCCGGTCTGACCTCGCGAGCACGCGCCAAACGGGAAGTGAATCCATGTCCGACTTTATAAAGCGGTGGAGGAGGAAGGCAACAGGCATGCCTACAAGGATGGATGAGCAGGAACAAATCCGCATGATTGTTGAGAACATGCAAAAGCAGTACAATGATGAATTAAAGTATATGTACTTTCCGAGCTTTGATATGCTCATGGGCCAGGTAGGGGTTTTGGAGGAGAAGATCCACAAGGGAGACCTAAAGCTTGGATACCCTCGAGGATCTGGAAGTAATTCGAAGTTCCCAAAATCTGAAACAGCAAAGGCTTCCTACTCAAACACAGCTTACGCACAGAGCGCACCGCAGAGGTACGCGGGACAGTACGAAGTGAACGCGGTCCAGCCGAGGGAACAGGGGAGGATTATCGGGCACTACCACCTCCAAGACCGGATTTCAGTCAACGAGAATTCACAAATATTGGCCGGCCATTGAGTCATGCTCTGAAAAAACTCCAGGAGCAAAACATCTTACAACCTCTTCCGCCCGACCAGGAGTCACCTGTTTGGGCAGGAATCCAAATCAGTTCTGTCTCTACCATCAATTACCAGGTCACGACACCGATCATTGCAGGCCCTACAGCATAAGATCCAAGACCTGATTGACCAGGGAATTCAGTTCTCAGAGCACGGGAATATCTTTGGGAATCCTATGCCAAAACACCACTAAGGATCATTGTTGTTTTTCTTCTCCTTTAGTTGTTTGCGTAGCTTTTGTCTTTTTCCTTTGTCTTTTCTTTTAGTTCTTTAGCTAGTTTAGGTTGTTTCTCCCATTTAGTTGGTACTCAATGTCGTTGTTACTTCTTTTGGTTATCAATAAAATTTCTTCTTTGATTCGTGTTCAAATGAGTATACTTCCGTTCATGTGATAAAAAAAAAGAAAAGAAGGAAGAAAGAAAAAAAAGGAAAAAAACTCTCTCTTGTAAAGCTTGTCTGCAAACATACAAAAGAAAAACCTTCGTTTTTTTTATGAGACCCCCTGTACGAGACCACCTTCCCATCCATGTATTCACCACCTCTATTACAGTCACCACATGTCGCATCATTCCATCACCTCTACCATTTCATCAGACACATAAAAAGCAAAACCGCGGCCGCCAAAAGGCCAAAGAAATGAATCACTCAGCAATCACCCCCTCACCACTCACCACCATTGTTCACCACCACACATGCAATCACCCTCCACAAATAACTTGGGCATTCTAAGGTTTGTCAAGAAAACCCACAACAATACTGGGGGCAATCTGAGTTAAGGAACGATAATGTTTATTTCTTTTGTTTAAAGGCGCGCAAGCAAGTCTCTGAGTGTGCACTTCGTGAGAGTGCCTTGAGCGGTAAAAACCAAGAGCGAACGAGCGTGTCATTTTTACACGACTCCAGAGAGATCACGTTCAAAGGTAAGGTGAACGGCATGACTCTGACCAAAGGAGATAATTTGTAAATTTACTCTTAGACCTGTGAAAAGTAACAAAGAACGGATACACAACTATCTGGAATGACGAAGCACCTAGGTACATCACCACATAGCCAAAAGCTTGTAAACCCTATCATTAAACCCTAGGCACCCCCGTTGAGCCTTTCGTATATCCCTTTTCAACATTATGAGCTCCACGAAATAACCCAGCCAATGATGAATGTCCGACCCGGTAACCAAAGGAAGCGAGAGCCCGACTCTCGGATAACATTCTCATCAGTCCAAAGAAGCAATGCCGCTATCAGCATGACAAAGCGATCCGCAAATGGTCCCAGAGTGACACAGGATGAAAAGAGCTCACATCAAAACAGCTCTCGAAGCCCGAAACCGGGAAACACAAGAACCCCGAAGGCAAAGTCAAGGAAGGATAAAACAAAAGGCAAACCCAAAGTGCCTCTAAGAAGTCCAAAGGACAAAAAGAGAAATGGTGTAAAGGACAACTTCAAAAGTCCAGGTCCAGAAGCTCGAAAACAACGTCAACATGAAGCAGCCAGACGAGTTCAAGACAAGGAAGATGAATCCGAGAGAAGACGCAAGTTGCAGCTTTGGTCACCCATTTAAGCTCCACACCTCAAATATTCCTCCATGATCCCGTCGTCTTTCATCACACCCTTTGGCCACGTTATAAGCTCTAAAGACTTCCGACTTGATAGTTGTGTGTCCAATCACGTGAAGGTAACAGATCAAATGCGTAGATCCATCAAATATCAAATTCAATGGTCTAGAAGTTATGGTCATGAGTGAGAAATGAGTGCAAACACCAACCACGTTGTGTGTAGGATAGGAAGCACCACATCAAAGCATAAGCCTCGACCCTGTGAGGATGAGACTTGTTCGCACGTTTAATCAAAGAAAATACTGGGGGCAATTGATCGGAACGATCAATTGCCATGAACTCTAGCTCAGATTGCCCTAAGGAAAATACTGGGGGCAATTGTTTGGTTCCAACAATTACCATGACAACACCAATTGAAACCTAAAGCTTGAGCACCACCATCCCACCACAGGCATAAGCCCTTACCTCCACATCAAACACCTCAGGCGCACATAAGCTCTAATCTCCACACACACTCTCAAGCCCGTCATTAGCCTTACCCCCATAAAAACATCAGACCTGCCCACCATGCAAAATCACAACCTAATCCCAGGTTTGTCGTATATCCTGAACACCAGCAAAAGCCTTTAGCACCACAAAAAAAAACCACACCCCACCAGTGGCATGTTCATCTTCTAGGAAACAAAATGCAAATATGAAATTCTTAGTAAGGGAGTGATTCTTTCACTTCCTTTTTCAGTAGAGTTTTTCCCAAGCTTTGCCATATTTGGCACATTTTCCAGCAATTTCTCGCTTTAAACAATTTTCAATTCTCATCACTGCCATGTTCGGCACATTTTTCAACAGTTTCTTGCTTTGAACAAATATCTTATATGCACTGTGATTGCATTTTATAAACTTTTGCATACACCTCACCATCGCCACGTTTGGCCCTTTTACAATTGGTTTTCACCACATGCATTTGCATGAGACCATTATCTTTCTAGCCCATTTTTAGTGCGAGACCCATCATGCACTTAACTCACTTTCACTTAGATCCCACCTTTAGGCTCGTCGTAAGACCTAGATCCAACCTTTAGGCTCGTCATAAGACCTAGACCCAACCTTTAGGCTCGTCATAAGACCTAGATCCTTCCTTAGGCTCGTCATAAGACCTAGAACCGTCCTTTAGGCTCGTCATAAGACCTAGATCCAACCTTTAGGCTCGTCATAAGACCTAGATCCTTCCTTAGGCTCGTCATAAGACCTAGATCCTTCCTTAGGCTCGTCATAAGACCTAGAACCGTCCTTTAGGCTCGTCATAAGACCTAGAACCGTCCTTTAGGCTCGTCATAAGACCTAGTTGCATTTCCTTAGGCTCGTAGTAAGACCTACCATTACCTTTTAGCTTACCCACTCTCATCAAACACATTGCATTCATCTCATTCATATAGGCTCATCATAAGACCTAGCTGCATTATCCAGGCGCGTCTCAAGACCTGGCGACAGAAAGTTGGCGAGGTGATGGCAATAAATCCTCCTTTTGTGATGTCAACTTATTTTTGGGATCAACGAATAGTGGGCAAAGGCAATAAGTCCCCAGGGTTTTTACCAGGAGTTATCCCTGCACACCGGCTTGGGGGGCGATGGTAATAAGTCCACATTGGGTCCAGCCAGGAGCATTGGCACGGGTTTCGGTCCCCAGAAGCATCCGAGCATCATCAACATCATCAACATCATCAACATCATCAATATCATCAGCATTATCATCAGCATCAGCATCATTAGCATCCTTAGCATTTCATCATTCTTACATTTGCATACCATCCAGTTTTCACATCCTAGGTAGTCAACGCCTTAGAATTGCTTGACATTGCATCATTCCATTTGTTACAGGTAGTCAGCACCTTAGAACAGCTCGACAATGCTTTGTAGCTTAGGTAGTCAACACCTTAGAATAGCTTGACACATTTTCGCTTATAGGTAGTCAGCGCCTTTGAATAACTCGACAGCGTTTTGTTGCTTAGGTAGTCAGCGCCTCCGAATAGCTTGACGCAGTCTACGCGGTTTCGCACCACATGGAGAATTTCGTGGAGTTCAAAATTTTGGGGCATCACTCAAGCATCAACAGACTTTTCGCATCCACTACAAAGTCTAGTTGACGGGGGGCAATCTGTTATACCCAAAATTTTGACCCCCTTGGTTAAGGTCTACGAGGTTTTGGTGTTGTGAGGGATATTTCAATCAAGTAGTGAGAGATTCCGGCCCGATTGGCGTGTTCCATGGCATGGGGAGCAGCTTCGTCATTGTCAGGGGTGTTTTCGTAATTTTTAAGGCTCCTAAGACCTCTTATAGGCTTTCTCTCTCCTCCAAAGGACGCCCAAATCAGCTTGAAATGCTTTGATATTTTAACCCATGATAGAGGATGGCATTTTAAGCATAATGGCCTTGGAATTTTGATTTTTCGAATTCCCAATAATTTTCTAGCAATTTCTGACTGAATCTGACGGGAAATTCAATTTAAAAATATTCCAACATTTAAAAAATTCGGTTCCACCTCAGAAAATTCATAATATCCATCCTTGACATGTGGTTCAAATTTCACAGCAAAATTCATTTGTGAAGTCTTTTAATTAAAATACCAAAGAATCTTACTTTTACTAGATTTTCTTTATCTTTAAGAAAGTCTATATAAGGGGATAGATTTTTGGATAAATGGAGAATCTCATGACCTCAAGAACCCTAGACTCTCAAAGAAGGCAGCCGTCTCTCTCTCTCCACGTTTTTGAACTCCAGAGCCATAATCAAACACCGAAATCTCACCAAAATCAACACCAAAACATATTTTTCAACTCCCACAACATCATCAATCATCAAACATCAACCAAACCACCTCCAAAACGTGAAGAACAGCAAGAAAAACCAACAACCAGAAGCTTGGTTCGAAAACCTTTCGGGTCTGCCATCAACGGAGCACTCGACGAATCCCGGTGTGAAGAATCGTTGTGAATTCGAAGGTAAAACAGGTAGAAACTCCACTTCCCTAATTCTCTACGGTATTATCTGTCTTGCCTTAAAAATTGGGCTCAAACTAACCCTTCTACGCTTCTGTATTGCTGTTTGTTTAAGCTTCTGTCCAATAACTTGTTTACCAAGTTTCGTGTTTAATTCGAATTCAAATTGAGAACTTTCAATCACTAACGTCTTGTACATCGTTCAGGCTACACACCCATAAAATTTGAGCCAAAAACACCTTCTGGAACAGCCTCAACGCCGCCGTCCGAGGGCGGTCCGCACCAACGGACGTCATGTCCGGGGTCCCGGACTCCCTGTCCGTAAGCCCGGACGCCCACGGACGGCGGCGAGATTTTAAAAAATTCAAAATTTAGGTTTTCTAATAATGTCCGGGCCCACGGACAGCCTGTCCGTGGCCCCGGACTTTGCATTTTTTTGTTTTTCCTTTAATTTCGATTCTTCTGTATAATTAGGTTAACTGGGGTCCGTGGTCTCGGACATGGGGTCCGTGGCTCGGACGTAAGCAAAATTCGACCTAATTCTGCCTCCGAAACCCTAGTTTAGGTAGCTTTTAATTACACTTTAATTTTCTGTCAAAAAATGCTAAAAAACACAAAAAAACAAAAGCTCGCGCACTTAGGTTAAAACGACTCGTAATATGCCGGGAATAAACCAAGTAGAGGAAAAACGACCTAGGAAGGGTAATGAAAGTAATTTGAACCCTAAATAAGTCGAATATCAAGCCCCCGAACCCGAACTCTCCTTTCCTAATTTGATCTAGGTTAAAATTAGGTGGCGACTCATAACAGGTTCCAGTGAGCTAGCTTAGGTTTTAATAATTGTTGTTATATGACATAGTTATTAATCTTAGGTTATAAGTGGACCTAAAACCCGATTAGATCCTAATCAACTTAATCAATATAGAATAGGGTTTAAAGTCGAGGCTCACATAGAGCTAGTAGAATGCGGATAGTGGAGTGCTTCATGACAGGAGAAAAGACATATTACCAGTAACCTGTTTGAATCCCTGAGCAACCAATCTTGCCTTATAGCGAGCATCCTCAACACCTGGAATGCCTTCTTTCCTCTGGAACACCCACTTGTAACCAATGATCTTCTTATTTTTTGGGTGGCTTTAAAAGGTTCCAGAGCTAATTTCGATGCAAGGACTCTAACTCCTCTTGCATAGCCACCATACATTTCTCAGATCATTCCGATCAACTGCTTCATAGTGGGAGCTTGGTTCATCTGATGAATCCACCACGCTAGCAATAGATAATGCATAAGACACTGAGTCTGCATATCTTGTGGGTGGTCTAGATTGCCTCATTCCTTTTCGAACTGCAATAGGAGGTGTCTGCTCTTGTTCGAATTGAGCCTCTTCAACGGGTGGCAAGAAAGAACTTGGAGAAGATGACTTTGGAATCTCAACCTCCACCTCCACCTTATCAGGTGATTTCTCTTGAGTACCTACATCATTACAAGAATCCTCCTTCCTCGGATTAAGCATGGAAGATTCATCAAAAGTAACATCACGACTTAGAAAAGATTTCTTAGTAGCAGGATTCCACATGTTGTAACCCTTAACTCCAAAGCATATCCAATAAACAAACATTTCACAGCTCTAGTTTCTAATTGTCTGTCATTTACATAAGCGTAACATGGGCAACAAAAACCTCTTAGAGTAGAATAATCAGAAGAGTTACCTGACCACATCTCTTCTGGTGTCTTCAACTTCGAAGATGAATGAGAAGAATGGTTTACCAAATAGCTGGCCATGCAAGTAGCTTCTGCCCTAAACTCTTTTCCCAATGCCATTTTATTGAGGACGACCAACACAAGTACGATGTCGGATAATTCCTTCTTTCTTGGAAAATTTGTTGAACTAACTTCCCATAAAGTCAAGACCATTATCGGTCCTCAAATACTTTATGTGCTTTCCTGTCTGCTTCTCGATCATAGTATTCTAATCTTTGAAGGTCTCAAAGACTTGATCTTTGGTCTTTAAGAAAAAGACCAAACACTTCCTAGAATAATCATCGGTGATAGTTAACATGTATCGAGCACCACCGAGGGGTGGAACCTGCGAAGGACCCCATAATTCATAGTGAACATAATCGAGGATACCTTTGGTAGAATGGGTCCCCGAGCCAAAGCTAACACGTTTGTGTTTTCCATAGACACAATGCTCGCAAAAATCCAAGTCAGCCATCTTCTGAGTTCCAAGAAGACCTCTTTTACTCAACTTTACCATGCCCTTCTCACTCATATGGCCCAACCAGATATGACATAACTTAGTAGAATCAGGATCTGAAATGCTGGAAGAAACATAAATAGATCTAAGAATAGTACAACCATGCAAGAGATATAAATTATTATTTAACTTTGCTTCCATCATCACAAGACCACCACGAGAAAACTTAAGTACTCCACCTTCACCGGTGTACTTGCATCCAATTTTATCAAGAGCACTCAACGAAGTTAGAATCTTATTCAAATATGAAACATGCCGGGACATTGGATAAAGTTCTTACCATACCATCAAACATCTTCATCCTCACACTGCCAATACCTTGAACTTTGCGTGGAGCAATGTTTCCCATTAGCACAAACCCACCTTCAAAAGCATCCAAGGTATAAAATAAATCCTTGTGAGGCGTCATATGGTAAGAACAAGCAGATTCCATGATCCAGCGTGATGAATCTCTATCACTATCATGACTCGCGGTGAGCATATCTCGTACATCGTTGGCAACACTAGCCTGATTACTAGTTTGATCGGAGGTGCTAGCATTATTGCTTGGCTCTTGCTTTTTCATCTTATTCTTTAACTTCCAGCATTCTGCTTTGATGTGACCCTTCTTTTTACAATAATTGCACGTCATTTTTTATGGGGCCTAGATTTTGATCGGGACTTGTCTCAATTTCCTTTGAAGCCTTTCTCATGGGTCCTTCCTCGAGCAACCAAGCCTTCACTGGGAGATTTTTCATTCTTGGTTAGTTGGTTTTCAATGAGCTCTCAGTGAAGAAGAGATTGGTTAACCTCATTCGCCGTTATTTCATCACGCATATACAACAAAGTTTCAGTAAATATTTTGTAAGATTTTGGCAAAGAACAAATTAAGGTAGTAGCTAAATCCTCATCATTATTCTTCACATCGATATATTCAAGATCCATAACTATTGAGAAGAATTCATCGAGATGAGATTTAATGGATTTACCTTCTGCAAGACGGAGGTCTTGAAGTCTCCTCTTTGGGTAGAGACGATTTGTAACACTTTTCGTCATATAAAGCGACTCTAATTTTAACCACAAAGCTGTAGTAGTTCTCTTATAGGCAACCTCTCTTAGGACTTCATTTGAAAGACAAAGTTGTATAGTAGTCAACACCTTTTGGTCGATTGTCTCCCAATCCTCATCCGTCATGCTTGTTGGCCTTTGGCCCAAAGCATGATGCCAATCATCTTGGCGTAGGATTTCTTGCATCTTGATCTTCCATAGACCAAATCTCACATTTTGGTCAAACTTCTCAATATTGAATTTTGTAACCATCTTGACATTAAGAGAGAATGAGGCACTCAAAATCTCACAAGGGAGATAGCTATCTTAAACCTCACGAATCACTTAGAAAAGTGATATACAACTCTCTATATTTTCTCTCAAATTAACTCACGAATCACTTTAGAAAGGGAGAAGATAGCTTAATGCTTGGATGAATGAAAGTGCCTATAATCAGCCCCTATTTATAAGATTACCCATAGCTGTTTTACCAGCCTTCAAAGCACATGAGTTAAAACTCTTAAACAACATTTAGTCCCCATTAATCGCATAATGGTAGCTACTTGAATATCCATAAAAGCTGCACTTGAATGGAGTAATATAACTTTCATGAGTTGAGATGAAACTTCGGCCCTTTTAACTCCAATTAAATTCAGAATTCAAGGCACTTTTAACATAAACTAAACAACGAATTAAAAAAAAAAAAAGTGAACAAAATCAAATATATAAATAGAAATTAAAATGAAACAAACAAAAACAGAGATACTAAACAAAATAAAAGAAGAAAATTTAAAATAAAATCTCAAACCAACTCAAGGTGTGAGTCTAAGAGTTGGTTTGACTCAATCAGTATTTGAAAGTAGGAAACATTTTGGGACGTAGAGGTACTCAATCAAATTGGTTAAACTAAGTGCGTGGAAGACTTGAAGGAACTGAAACGAATTAATGCTTGAAAGATAGACAGACTCTGTGGAGCTCAGCAAGATACACAAATAAACTATTTTATTCTCTGGTCAAAATAAAATAACTTACAGATGCCCACTGAGTAGAAAAGATCTACTTCGTGGTATTCACTCACTCACCCAATACACTTTTTGATCTGCTCAATGGTAAGTGTAGCAAAGCTAGGATCTTCCTAGGTAGAGTCTATCTAGATGCACTAACTAATTTGGTACGAATTCTCTCTCTATGACTTACAATGGAAGTTCTCTCTCTAATCTCTGGAATATATCTCAATCAAACCGCGAAATAAAACTAGCTATTACAAGGCTTATTTATATTGGCTTTAGGAGCAACGGCTTGAAGGATTTAGTTCTGAAATTGTCGGAACTAACTTAGTGGGCAACGTCCTCAGGTGGTCTTAGTCTGACTTGGGCCACGAATTTTGGATGCGACTGGGGTGGTTGCATGACCGTTGGGGCATTGAAGTGTTCATGAATCCATTCCTTAGTTTTCGCAACAGCAAGGAAGAGTCCGTGGTGTTTCTTCAGTTGCGCGGACTCCCTTGTAGTTTGATGCGTAACTCGTTCTTTGTGTTTTGTCGAGGACAAGTGACACCGTCAGGTTGATTGACTATCTCTACAACACTTTTATGTTTCAACAGTTTCCCCCTTGTTGCTAATGATAGCAAACCTTCGTGAATCCCGATCGAGTCAATCTTAAAAAAGAACAAAAACATAAAGAACTAGGGGAACTGACCCTATCGAAGTTCCCCCTTAATAGCAGCATTGGAATCTAGATACTCCATTGTGGTTCCCCCTTAATCGTTGTGGGACTCCAGGAAAATAACATAGCAGATAATAAGTTGGCATTTTAATGGCATAATAGAGCATAATATTGGAAGCAGTTAAATCACTAGACTACACAGTCTAGCAACAGGAATTCGAAAGTAGTCCCAAAAAAACAAAAGAATTGCCCATACACCAGATGAGATTCACCACTTCCCCCTTTTGCTCTCATCAGAGGGAAGCCCATTAGTCACACATAATCAGTCAAAAAATTCAAAAACAAACCAACAAATAGTGGTTAGAACTTAAAACAACCTAAGTTCTAACACCACACACACACACACACACACCACACCATAGCTAGGAGTCGGGGATGGGGTTAGTGGTAACTTGAATGTCAATGAGGTTGTCTTGCATGGCCATCATAGTCGTCTCAATCCCAGTGAGTCTATCCATCATCCGCGAGTTGCTTTGAGTCAGCTCTGCCACCTGTGCGAGGAGTCGCTCGACCTTCTCCAAGATTTGCAAAAGAGTGTCGTAAGGGACTACGCCTTGAGAAGTCAAAGGACCAGCCGTCGTTGGAGTTGACAGTGGAGGCAGCAACTTGGATTTGTCGATTGAGGTCAGCCGGTTCAGATAGCGAAGATTGATGGTGTCTGCCTCTTCGATAGACTCTGGCGTGGATGTCGCCAGAGGTACCTGAAAGTATTTTAATATACGGGGCAGCCAGAACACATAACCGAGGGAGTGTTTTGGGGTATCGACAGACTAGGCCAAGTGATGGAGAATTATGTGGGCCAGATTGAAAGGGTGACGGTAGATGATACAGTACATGATGGTGAGGTCCAAACAGTTGACCATTAGATTTCCTCCATTTCATGGAACGATATTTTTGATGACAAGGATGTGAAGGAGTTGGTGGAGTATCGAAAGGTCACCTCTGGGGAGTGGGGAGCCCACTTTTTTCTTGGAAGAGAAAAAGTGGTAGAGTTTATTTTATGGGACCCCAGGGATTTCAGGGAGGACTCCTTTTTCATAGAATTTCAGACCAGTATGAGGGACTCCAAGAATTTTAGACAACTTCTCAAGATCAAAGAAGACGGGGGTGGAGTTTACGAAGGACTGTGCGGCACCGTTTCTAATGATAAGGTTTTCGTAGAAATCGAGAGACTCTTGCGGATACTGTAGGATCGGGTGGCTAACTCAAACCAACCAAAGGTGTGAGTCTAAGAGTTGGTTTGACTCAATCAGCCTTCGTAAGTGAGAAACACTCTGTGATGCAGAGGCACTCAATCGAATTGACCAAACTGAGGGTGCAGAAGACTTTTGTAGTAATTGAAATGAAATGATGAAAAGAAAGAAGGACTCTGTGGAACTCAGCAAGATACACAAATAAGTTATTTAATTTCCTAGTCAAATAAAACAACTTACAAATGTCCACTAAGTAGAGGGAATCTACTTAGCGGTTTTTCACTCACTCACCCGACACACTTTCTAATCAGCTCAATGATAAGTGTAGTGAAACTAGGATCTTCCTAGGCAGAGTCTATCTAAAGGCGCTAACTAACTTGGCACGTACTCTCTCTCTCTTTCTGACTTACAAAGTGATTCTCTTTCTCTCTCTAAGCTCTAAGATAATCCTCAATGAAAGCACACCGTAAGCTAGCTATTACATAACCTATTTATACTAGTATTACAAACGGTAGGTCGAAGGAGTTAGTTCTGAAAAAACCGGAACTAACTAGGTGGGCAACGTCCAACGTCTTTGAGTGAAGTCTTTACTTGAGCCGTGAACTTCGGGAGTTAAGGGAGACTTTATGACCATTGTGGCGTTGAGGCTTTCCCGAGTTGACTCCTTTTTATTCGCAACTGCACGAGTGAGTCTATGAGGCCTCCTTCGTTTCGTGGACTCCATTGAAGCGGCTCACTCTTTGTGTCTGACTGAGGACGATTGACTCTGTCAAGTTGATTGGCTATCTCTACAACACTCTGATGTCCCAACAGTTTCCCCCTTGTTGCTGATGATAGCAAACCTCCGTGAATCCCGATGGAGTCAATCCTGAAACAGAAACACAAAGGACTAGGGGAACCGACCCTGTCAAAGTTCCCCCTTAATAGTAGCATAGTAATTGAGTTCAAAGACTCCATTTAGGTTCCCCCTTAATCGTAGAGGGACTCCAGGCAAGCAAACATAATAGGCACTGTAATAGGCAGGATAGGGCGTAGTATATAAAGCAGTTAAGATACTAGACCACATGGTCCAGCAACAACAATCCAAAGCAATTTAAAAACAACAATAGAGTAACCCGTACACCAGACGGATTCAAACCGATTCACATGTTGTTCATAATGTGGAAGCGACCCTTTAATTACGGTGTGTATAATTACGGTTCTGGACCGTAATCTACGCGGGCGTCAATAAAGATGGCGTTTCTTTAATTACGGTTTAAAACCGTAATTAAAGTCCCTTTTCCGGCCCGCGTGTCATTGACTTTACATTACGGTTATTTGTAAAACCGTGATCTAAAGTCCTTTGCGCGCGCGAACCAAAGGACTTTAGATCACGGTTTTACAAGTAACCGTAATGTAAAGTCGACACTTTAGATGACGGTTTTGGCAATAACCGTCATCTAAAGTCTTTTGGCGCGCGCGCCCAAAGGACTTTAGATTACGGTTATTGTTAGAACCGTAATCTAAAGTGTAATTTTTTTTTTTTACAAATCTACACAATTGCAACAGAGACAGAATTGTAACAGATAAGCAACAGAGGGCAGAAACTGCACAATTGAACCCCCTGAATCAAATACCAACAACACAAATTCATTCTCTGCGCACAATTGCAACAGAGATAACATCTAATAAAGCACCAGATCGAAAATCTGTAACATATTCAATCTGTTACACAATTGCAACAGAGATAACATCTAATAAAGCACCAGATCGAAAATCTGTAACATATTCAATCTGTTACACAATTGCAACAGAGATAACAATTGCAAATTCATTTCTGCGCACAATTGCAACAGAAACATTCAATACAACAGCTAGAATCTGTTACAGCAGCAGCTAGCATAATTCATTACAAACAGAATCAGAGCAACTAACAAAAATATAATTTGTTACACAATATAATCTGTTGCAGCAGCAGCAACTAACAGAATCAGAGCAGCAACTAACAAAAAATATATGTTACAGCATCAGAGCTAGCTAGTCTACCACTCCATTCTCATAAACATGGCTGCCATGCTCTCTCTGACATGCAACAAGTCGGCAGGAGCATAAGTCTTGAATCTGGCATAATGCTCTTTAATCTGCAACAAGAAAAGGAATGGAACACATAATGAGATTAAGATAAAGACACAAAAAATCTGCCGAAAGAATTAAATACAAGACAGCGTTCGTATTACCTTGTCAATATCATTCTTAAAACTTGGGAAGTACCCGCAGAACTCGTACATATACCGCATCACGTAGTACCCGCAACTCTTAGAATCCTTTTGGGTAGGGCACTAAATCACCAAAATTCACAAATGTAAAACAATTGTACAAAGATAATAGCAGCACGAATGAAATACATGAATTACCAAACCTTGATGTAATTGACGGTCAAATCACCAAACTCTCCCTGAGGGGTTTTTTTGTAACAACTGTTACATATATTAACAAAAGCGTTTAGCAAAATGAACAAGTACATTAATTTTGGTTCAAAAAACTTACAAACAATTAAATAGTAATAAAAACTTACTCTTTGATTAAGTCTTCAGTGTTGAATTCTGTCCACTGCCCTAGTGGATCTAGAACGAGCAGAGTAGCGGTGGCAGCGCAGAATATAAACAAAGCCCAGTGGTGGCTACAATGTCAAATACAAAATGAAATGAGAAATGAAGGTAAAAAAGTTAGCTAATTAGTATGTAATTTTATATTAGAACTCACGTTTGGTGATACGGCATTAGAATGAATAATTTATTCTGTTGATCAACAACATTGAAGCAATGAATCATGTATTCACAAAACCTCCCCGGGTCCCTAGTGACTGAGTCGTACGATAAACGCTCCGGGCACACCGCAGTAATGGAGGTCATGTCCTTCTCAGCACATCTCTCAAGCAGACATCTATTATATCACATGTACTATAAAAAGTTAGCCAATGCAACTTCATAGATACTTATTCTATATGTTTTTACAGTATGAGGAAAGAACACTTACTTTAGATAAGCTTGAATAATGTTAATGTTCAGATAATCTCCACACATCATCTCTCTGATGTCCTCAAAGTTGATTGCCGTCATCATATCTTCTTCGTAGTGAAACATCGACTTTGGAAGCGTCATCATGAAGTTGTTAGTTTGAGATGACTTCAACATGATCTTGTCGTAGAGATTCATCTGCTTGGGCCCCAAAACATTAACAAGTTTTTGTGGCAGTGTGAGCTTATTTTTAGGCGCCTCAGAAGTCCTGGTGCGACCCCGGACGGGCGCTGGATTCTTACCTTTCGCACCCCGACTCACTGGATTCTTACCCTTCACACACAAACAGTAAAGCATCAATGTAAAGATAATTACTAATTGATTATTATAGTAACATTAAACAATTATCTAGAACATACCCTTGTACTTCTGACAGGATTCGCCGGCGCGCAGATCTCTTCTTCTCTGGGCCGGGATACGCGGCGAGGAAGCTCAGGGATCTCAGGATTCGCCGGCGCGCTGGTCTCTTCTAGTCTGGGCCGGGTTACGCGGCGAGGAAGCTCAGGGATCTATAATAGATTAGATTAGATACTTAATGCTAAATAATGCATTTTATTAGATACTAAATGGTTGTCAAACAGTCTTACCTCATCGGTGACAACAATATAACATGCTGGCCAGGGCAATATGTCTCCCTTCGCTTCGATCAGCGTGCATTTGTTGTCAAACGCCATCGGAAGGTATGCATGCTCAAATCCATCAACTATCAGGTCCAAGGTCACACGCGCGTAGAATGGGGGTAGACGTACGAAACTGATGAGCGTGAGTGGACCTGATGGCAACACCGTCCCGTAGGCCGCATCTACAGGGTGCCCGTCTAATGGTATTTGGAGACGACATTTTTTTTCTCCTTTAATAAACAGAGATAATACGTGAAATAAATAAGTGAGTCCAATCTAATACTATTTAAATAACTTTATTTTAGGAGAAAAATAGTTAAACAAAGTTAACCTGGATGTTGGCAAACGGGTACGGGTCAGCGGCCGGAGCACAACTAGACGAGGAAGATAGTCGAGGAGGATCTAGCTGCTGCTGCTGAGTAGTCGCATGTGCAATCGCATTCAACGCTTCCTGCAGCCTCTCCTCGATAGCCCGGCGCTCAGCAGCCTGTTTCTCGTCATTAGCTTGGCGCTCAGCAGCGAACTTACGCTCTACCATCGCCTCGACTTCAGCAGCACTCATCTGACCCTTCCTAGCAGATGGCGGGAATACGTTCTTCTCGTACTTCTCCCCCAAATCCTCTAACACGCCCCGGGTGATCCTTCTTCCCAAGCATTTGATTGAGCGCGTCGTCTTGAGAAGGAGGAGCGTGTAAGTCTACTTCTCCTCTCTGTGCCGCTTCGTACTGTCCAATTTTCAAAGAAGTTAACACTAAATTTAAGATCAACAAACACTTGAGTATATAAGTAAATTATTTAACAGCTACTTTCAAATACTTACAATTTGGTTAGCCAGTTGTTCCATCGCAGCATTAGGAAATATCCTCTGACCTTCGCTGGTCGTTTTCTGGCGTCCCAGTATGTACATCTGCACCCTCCTCGCCTCAGAGACATCCTCGATCGGGCATTCACTTCCATCCTCGTTCCTCCGTGTCAGCAAACCAGCTTCTTTCCATCCCTCGAGGCTGCCCACATATCCCCTTCGTCCCATGGTGTGGGGGTAGAGATTAGCTTCACGGTTTTGCCGTGCTTGTTCTTGTACTTGCTGTTAAGAAAGTACAACAGGAAATTAATTAGAAAATCAGGGATAAAGCATTATGAGCATTAATTAAGAAAAGAGTACACACAAACATACCCTGAACTCGGGGGTGGCGTGCCGCTCAACGAACTCCTTCCACTCCTCTTCAGTGATCATGCCGTTGTACACAACATACGGCGGAGGCTCACGTGGGGGCACCCTGTTGATCCAATGCTCAACCAAATAGTGGCGGAATGATTTAGCTTTGCCGGACACCAAAGAAAGAACGGTCTTCTTCACTTCTTCTGGGATCTTGTACCGTTCTTGCACCTTCTTCCAGATGGTCTCCTTTACTTCTTGCGGGACTTGTTTCCATGTGTGGTTGATGCAGCAATGTGATCTGGCCAGAGTCCCTAGCATACTACCGAACTCTGACCTGCTGCCCCCCCATACCTCCCATACTGGTCCCACAGAAGACTAATCTGATCCTCTTTCTGCAGTTTCAACCCACGGGTCGGACCTCTACCTCTGGGTCTCTGAGTAGCACTCGTAGAAGGTGCACTCATGGAAGGGCCAACAGTAGCAGCGGCAGATGTGGATGGGGCAACAGCAGCAGCGGCAGATGTAGATGGGACCGGTACCATTCGCTGCTCATTTTCCTCATCCTCACGACAAAATAAATCGAACTCTGCATCAGCCATGTCCTGATCAGCCATGCCTGCAAGGATTGAAATACAATTTGAATTAAATTAAGCATTTCATAATGGTCATAAACAAGCAATAAATAAAAGAGTGGTAATTTCATATAAATTTTTATAGTAATAACTTACATACACCATTATCTCTCAACCCACATTCCCTCGTTATGGTCTGATCGTATATACTCACGATGACCTGTGACCTCAGCCTCTTCCAATGAAATAGGAACAGTTGGAGGTTCATCTTCTGCATCATACTCATCCTCATCAACCACACCATCCACACCAACTATTCCTCTTCTCCCTTTAAGCACAACAGACCATCTAGGATTACAGGGATCAGTTACATAAAATATCTGCTTAACCTTCGTCCCAACAACGAATGGCTCAACCGTGGGAGTAGCTCTAGACAGATCAACCAGTTTCATACCATGCTCCTCCTCACGGTAGCCATGAATGTTGTTAACCCAGTTACAGCGGAAAACACACATTTCGTAGCTGTTGTAGTCCAATACCCAGATGTCTTGTATAACACCGAAATATGATTGTTGTACTGAGACAGGACTATGACCCACGACACCGACGTCATATAAGTTTTGATAAGCTTCAAGCTCTACACCACTGTTTTGATTCGTTGACTTCTGATCCTGACGTTCTGTGAAAAAGGTGAATCCGTTGACATCGTACCCCTCATAAGAAATTACATCCAGATTTGGTCCAAATGCAACTACTTTAATCAGTTCAGGCACATTCGTGGACTGATCGGACAACACTCTCTCTTTGAACCATCGGACAAATGTCCTATTCTGCTCATTTTGTAGTCTGACGTCACTCATGTTTGGATATTGTGCTCTTAAAACACACAAGTGTTCATCAAAGTATGGTTCAACATCTTCAAGATGACTTAGCACAACTAAATGAGCTTTGTTAAGAGTGTCTATGTCAATTCTTTTCAGTTTCCTTCCAACCGTGCCAACACCCTTCAATCTGCCCTCGTGTCTAGAACGTGGAAGTCCAATGGTATCGACACCTTCTAGGTAATTGGTGCAGAAGTCTACAACTTCCTCTGTGATAGTGCCCTCTATAATACTACCCTCTGGGTGACGACGGTTCTTCATTTTCTTCTTCAGGACACCCATGTACCTTTCGAACGGATACATGTAGCGAAGGTACAAAGGACCACACATCAGAATCTCTCTTACAAGATGCACGAGGAGATGTATCATTATGTCGAAGAACGATGGAGGAAAATACATCTCCAGCTGGCACATTGTCACAATAAGATCCTTTTGTAATTTAGACAGAGTGTCCACATCAAGAACCTTAGACGAAATGGATTTGAGGAAGACACTGACGTTTGTGATTGTGTGTCTGACAGCATCCGGCAAGATCCCACGTAGTGCAATTGGCAAAAATTCTTGAAGTAGGACATGATAATCGTGAGATTTCATTCCTACTAATTTGAAATCTGTCATGGACACTAGGTTTCTTATGTTTGAGGAGTAACCTGATGGCACCTTGATGTTGTAAAGGGTACTGCATAGACTATGTTTCTCTTCTTTAGACAGAGTGTGACAGGCAGGAGGCAAGAATGTGCGTTTTCCACGTTCTTGCGGGCCAAGCTCTGTGCGTATGCCCAACTCAATTAAATCTTTTCTTCCTTTCAAATGATCCTTTGTCTTTCCTTTTATGTTCAAAAGGGTGCTAGTGAAACTTTCACCCACGTTCTTCTCGACATGCATCCCATCGATACAATGTCTAACCTCCAGATGCTGCCAGTACTGTAGTTCCCAAAATATTGATTTCTTTTTCCAGACACTTTTTTCACCACTTTTGGTTGGCGGCCCGAAGTTGTTCACAATATTATCCAACTTTTTGTAAATCTCTGTACCTGTCAAAGGCTGGCGCGCCATGCTGTGATCAGTTTTCCCATCGAACTCTTTCGCCATCTTTCGATACTTATGTCCTTTTGGAAGCATTTTTCGGTGGCCCATATACACGACGTTTTCCCACTATGTTTCAAGCGAATGCTACAAGTGTTTTCACCACAAATCGGACACGCCAACGCCCCCTTGATTGAATAGCCTGAAAGATTACCATAGGCGGGGAAATCATTGATTGTGCAGTACAACATAGCACGCAAATTGAAGTCCTCTTTACTGAATGAGTCGTAAACCGTAGCCCCTTCATTCCACAAGAGTTGTAGATCCTCTATCAAAGGTTGTAGGAATACGTCAATTTTGTTGCCCGGTTGCTTTGGACCAGATATTAACAAAGACAACAAGATGTGTCTTGGTTTCATGCATAACCACGGCGGTAGATTGTAAATAACCAAAAGCACAGGCCAGGTACTGTGTATGCTACTCAAAGTACCGTAAGGGTTCATCCCATCCGTGCACAAGCCTAGCCTTAGGTTTCTCGGTTCGTTACCAAACTCAGGAAATTTTACGTCTATGTTTCTCCACTGTGGTGCATCAGCGGGATGTCTCAATCTGCCATCCTTTTTCCTGTGAACTGAATGCCACCGAAGATTCTCTGCGTCTTTCTCAATGGAGAACAAACGTCTGAACCTTGGAATGATGGGCAGGTACCACAATACCTTAGCTGGTGAACCTTTCTTACTACCGCTGATGTGAGTTTGTTGTTTCTTATACCGTGACGCTCCACATGCTGAACAGCTTTCAGCAAATTCATCCGATTTCCAAAACAGCATGCAACCATTTGGACAAGCATGAATTTTCTGGTACCCCATACCCATTGGGCACATCATTTTTTTGGCTGAGTACGTAGTCGTTGGTAAAACGTTGTCCACCGGAAGAACGTATTTCAATAGTTCCAGGAGGTCAGTGAAACTTACGTCGCTCCAGCCATGTTTCGCTTTCAAGTTGAATAGCTTGAGGACGACACTCAACTTGCTTAACTTTGTAGGGTCACACCCGGGGTACAACGGTGTTTTGGATGAATCCAACAAATTTTCATGCTTGTCTGGCGTGTTAGAGTAATGTCGTTCCACATCTTCAAGCATAGTCTCAATGTCATCATCCCAGAAATCTGGCACAACGTTCGCTGTAACGTCTTCTGGATCACCAGCAACTGTATCATCTCCAAGTTCTGTTTCTGTGTTTGCCTGACCATTATCCCCTTCGTCAGGCTTAATAACATCGAACGCACTCTGACCATGCCATCGGATTATGTCTTGGAAATCTTTTGTAAAACCGCGGCGGATCAGATGTTCCTTAATTGTTTCAACGCCGCGATATCTCAGATTGTTTTGGCAGTCGATACACGGACAAAATATGTATCCCTTGTCTGTAGGTTTCAGATTGTTCGCCAACACCGTGCATAACTTATCAACTCCTTCTAAAAACTTGTCGTCCAAATTTCCGCTGTAAATCCACGAACGTTCCATCTCCTTCTAGCTATTTATATGAAGGCAGCCATTTCATACCGTCACCCGTGACAGAGTCTTTACACTTTTGTATCTTATCAACCTAAATCCATCCATGAGTATTAAATCCCACCGGTGAACGTGTTTTTAATATGTAATTTATTGAAAATTTCGGCAGCATCTCCCTACAGTTCTTCAAATGCACGATATTATGATATTAATCAATAATATATGCATTCGAAGAACAATAAAGAGATACTGCTGAAATAATCAATAAAGTACATATTAAAAGCACATTCACACCCTAGGTGTGTGATTTAACAATCGTGGACAGTCCCGACAGGGACTGCCGAAGATATACCTCTATTAGGTATATCTTGGGCGGATAACTATGTTTGGTAGTTTGTCAAATATTATATGTATATATATAAATCTTACCTCTGGTAGACGATTAGCCGATGCTAAGACGGTTGAGGTCGAAGCCTAATAAAGTCGTAGTCCTGATGCATAAATGAAAACGACAACATTAGATTCATCAAAAATCAAGGTTAAATGCTAGTAAACCGCGGAAAAAATCGACAGCATCTCCCCTATATTTCTAACGTCTCCAAATCAGTTTTATCAAAGTCAAATTCACACGCACCATCTAGAACTGGTAACATACATAAACTTATCTTCACTGATGTATTTAGTTTACAGAAACAGAAAACGACAACATCTTTCTGTTGCCTCTACTGAACAGATTCACACAGAACTCAAACAGAAATAGAAACTGAAAGAAAAGAAACAGACAGACAGAGACTGGTGTATGACTCCTCTCTGTTTGTTCACGTGTTTGAATTCTCAAACCTTTCTAAACTGTCGATCCTGTCAATTTGGTGTGTTATAAAGTTTCTAACTCAACTAAACCCAAGGCAACTTTGTTACAGATGCAGACTTAGTCAGAACCTGATCTGATACGAAACTGAAGCTGAAATCCAAACTGAAATCAAAACAGAAACTGAGTTGTGTTCTTGCTTTCTTCCCTGTCTGTTTTTTTTCCTTTCACTGATTATACTTCTCCTAACTCCTTACCCAGTTACTTAAATATTCCATTAAGCTTTTAAATCCAGACCAAAACTCAAACAACTTGTTACAGTTCTGTTCCATTCATGAAACTGAGATATGCTACAGTTCTGTACCATTCATTTTTCAGGAATCGGTAATATACTTGAACTTACTTTCTTTCCTGTGGCAGTTTTAAGTAGTAGCATTTTTAAAACTACACTATTATGTATTAATTGTAATACTAAATTCTAAGAACAAATAAATACAGCAGTTTAAGATTGGTTTGCAAAGTTACCGTAACTAAGCACCGAAGTGGGCAAGTAGTGTAGAAATCAGCCCACGAACTAGGTCGCAATTAACTGTGAATCTGGGCACAAATATATGAACAAGGTTAGAACATTTGCCATTACACTCTCAGGATTTGATACAAACGAGGTTAGAACTTGCAATCGAAATGCATGTATATGAACAAAGTTAGAAAAAACGACAATCAATCGCGATCGCATACCCAATACGCGATAGAGACGTCGACCGTGAGACCAGTGGTAGATGGGTGGTGACCGGCGGCGATGGGAGTGACAAAGGTGGTGGGAGCGACGGCGGCGATGGCCGTTAGCAAGGTGACGGGAGAGAGGAGGCAATTTCAGTGAGGAAGATAGCGCGAAAGAGAAGAAGAGTTACTGTGAGTAGAGTGTGCAGAGTGTAGGCAAATGTTTAAATGGACTTTAGATTACGGTTTACATGTAAACCGTAAACTAAAGTCACACTTTACATGACGGTTCTCACAAAAACCGTAATCTAAAGTGTAACGAAATTAAAAAAAAAGCGCGATAATTATTTGGCATATGTTGGGTTTCAAACATAGGTAACACATTAATATAAAGTTTTTATTCATCTAAAATACACTTGTTAAACGACGTCGTTAAATGTAATCTAAAGTGTAACGAAATTAAAAAAATAGCGCGATAATTATTTGCCATATGTTGGGTTTCAAACATAGGTAACACATTAATATAAAGTTTTTATTAATCTAAAATACACTGCTAAAACGACGTCGTTAACTGTAATTTAGATTACGCGCGGAGTCGAATAAATCAATAATACGGGAAATTTTTTTCGTCAGGTCAAAACGACTTCGTTGACGAGGTTGGCGCGCCTTTTTTAGGAGGGACTTTAGATGACGGTTTTTAGTAAAACCGTAATCTAAAGTCGTTGACCGTAAAGCGCGCGTCAACACGGGACTTTAGATTACGGTTTTACTAAAAACCGTCATCTAAAGTCCCTCCTAAAAAGGCGCGCCAACCTCCGATCGATTATTGATTATGGGTTAATCAATCATCGTCGCTAATAAATTTCAGCCTTCCTATTAATCACGGTGTCTGTTTAAACCGTGATTAAACCACCGTCATTAAAGCCTCGCGTTCCACTAGTGATCAGAGGGAAGCCCACAGTCACATAGAGTTAGTTAAAGTATTCACATAGAAACCAGCAAAAAGTGTTTAGAACTTTAAAAACAGCCTAAGTCCTAACACTACACACACGTCATGGTTAAGGGGTTGGGGTCAGGGTGGATTGGAGGTCAAGGAGTTGTTCTTGCAAGGCCGCCACTGTCGTCTCTATCCCAGCGAGTCTGTCCATCATCCTTGTTTGGCCCTGAATCATCTCTGCTGCCTGCGTAAGGAGTCGCTCTACTTTCTCCAGAAGGGGTAGGAGTGAAGCTTGAGGGACTGCCTCTTGAGAAGTGGAAGTTCCCGCCGTCATTGGAGTTGGTGGTGGGGGCAGCAGCTTTGATTTGTCGATAGATGTCAGCCGATTCAGATACCGCAGGTTGATGGTGTCTGCCTCTTCGATGGACTCTGGCGTCGATGTCGCCAGGGGTACCTGAAAGAATTTAAGAATTCGAGGCAGCCATAACACAGACCCCAGGGAGTGTTTCGGGGTGTCGACAGATTGGGCTAAGTGGTGGAGGACAATGTGGGCCAAATTAATGGAATGCCGGTTGATGATGCAGTACATAATGGTGAGGTCCAAGCAGTTGACCATGAGATTTCCCTCTTTTTGTGGGACAATGTTTTTGATGACCAGAATGTGGAGGAGTTGGTGTAAAATAAAGAGATCGCCACGGGGTATGGGTGAGCCGATCTTTTTCTTGGAGGAGAAAAAGTGTTAGATTTTATTTTGTGGGACCCCGGGGATTTCAGGAAGGACTCCTTTCTCATAGAAGGACAGGCCAGTAGCAGGGACTCCAAAAATTTGGGACAATTTGTCAAGATTGAAGAAGATTGGGGTGGAATTAACAAAAGACTGTGCAGTGCCGTCTCTGATAACAAGATTTTGAAAGAAATCAACAGACTCTTGAGGATACCACTCTGTTATCTCACAGAAGTGGTGTTTCCGCTCCTGAACATCTAGCACGGTTACCAACTCCCCTAGGTTTGAAGATTGAGCCCATGAAAAATCGAGGAACTTACCCCTGACGATATTCCGTTCTGAGGCAGGGTCCCTGAGCATGTAGCATTGGTTGAAGGGGTCGATCTTCGCACATCTTCGGTGCGGCATTGGAGGTTTCTGGTCTTTGGAGGATGTGGCGCCAGTAGAAGCATCATGACTAGCCGTAGGCAGTTCTTGGACTGGAGACGATTCGCCGGAACCAGAGGAGACTGGTTGTGCCTTGACAGAAGAACGAAGAATCCTTTTGGCTGTGGGTCGAGTAGAGGTTTGGGCTTTTCGCATGCTGGTTTTGGGCTGAGGTTGTTGTGGTGGTGTTGTTGATTTTGCGGGAGATGCAAGTGGGGTTGGTGTAGGAGATTTGTTGGGCGGAGCTTGCGGTTGATCAGTAGGTTGGGTTGCGGCAGTAGGGTTTGGATCTTGTAGTGGTGGAGATGGTGGTATGGTTTGTCGTGGGGTAGCGTCGTCAATGTCGGTATCAAGAATGTCAGTTTTTGCGGCAGATGGTGGTATTTGATGGGGGGATGTATCACGGGTGGTTGGTGGTGGTGTGGCGGAGTGTGTGGGGGACGAGGTGGCAGTGGTTTTAGTGGGAGAGTGAGTGGTGGTGGTGATGAGTCTTTCTACCTTCCGGGTGTTAATCCATTTAGCTCCTCTAAATCTCTCTTATTTTACTACCTTGAGCAACTGCTTCCGCGCACTTAGTTCGACTAAGTGTTTCTACGTCTCAAGTGTAAGTTCGATTGAGTCAAACCATCTCACAGACTCACACCTTGAGTTGGTTTGAGTCAGCCACCCGATCCTACATGTGGTATCAGAGCCTTGCTTAGGCTAACGATCAATCAACGAAACAATGGCAGATCTCTTCGCCAATCAAAACAACAAAATGCACTTCGAGCACCCTAGACTCAACTCCACCAATTATGACCATTGGAAAAATGAAATCGAGCAACATATTGAGTCTATCAACTCTGAGCTTTGGGAGATAGTCACCGGAGGAGATCTTGCAGTCAATCCAGATCGATCCACATGGACTGCTGTAGATCGCAAAAGGTACGAGCTGAATCAACAAGCATCACGTGCAATATACACTTGCCTGTCTATCCTAGAACAAAGGAGAGTCAACCACTGTAAGTCCGCAAATGAGATATGGACACTCCTTCAAGCTACCCACGAAGGAGTCACTGAACTCAAGAAATGCAAAGCTCAAGAACTTCGAATGGACTACGAAAATTTTCTACAAAAACCCGGTGAGTCACTGGAAGAAGTGCTTGATCGTTTCTACTTACTAACTACTACTATGCAGGAAGTTAGCATCTTACCAGATAGAGAGAGTGTCTTGCACAAGTTGCTGGACAGTCTTAGAGAAGAATGGGCAGAGACGGTAATCTCCACCAAAGCATGCAAGGATTTATCCAAATGGAGTTGTCAAGACCTAGGTTCCTATCTACAATCCGTAGATAAATACAAGAAGAATGTCAAAAAGAAAGTGGTAATACATCTTCTCCTTCTTCTAGTAAAATTACTACTTCAAATGACCAGGCCTTGCAGGTTAATTCGACTCAGTACACTCAAGAAGGAGCCTATGTTGCTGATACTCAAATCAGACAAGCCAAGGCTGAGTTGGTGGATATTATTGTTGAGGAAAGTGAGGCTGAAACTATGGAAGATTTTGTCTTCATAGTCAAGAACTTCCGAAAATTCATGCGTAATCAACCTAATCGACAGAGTCGGTCGTTCTCAAACTCCTCCAAACAAGTCTTTAATTCTTTCACTTGTTTCAACTGCAATAAACCCGGTCACTTCAAGAAGGACTGTCCCTTACTCAAGAACTAGTATGGAAAATCTCAAGGAAGATCACTGATGGCAGCTGTTGGTTGGGGTGATTCAGACTCTGACGATCGAGACGCAGAGTCCAGCGGCTTGGTATGTCTTATGGCACACGACATGACGGAGTCCATGATCCCCGACAATGAGGTAACTCGTTCCCATCTTGAAACAGACCTTTATCGTATAACTCCTATGGGTTTTATGACTTTAATTGCTAAAATGGCTTCTGAAACTAACTCCTTAAAGCTGATCTTAACAGAAAAATATCCGAGTTAAGTGAGGAACTTGAGATCTCAAAAAGTCTTATGTATGCTTTGAGAGATGAAGCTGAGGAACATAAGACTATTTCCTGCTCACTTAGATTGGAGTTGCGAGACTCTCGGCGTCGTGTTGACTCCCTTAAAAAGGAGCTCGACAAAACCAAGAGTCTTACTAAATCCAACCAAAGGGAACAGGAAGAGTCACTCACTCAGATTGACTCTCTCAAACATGACCTCACTGTTTTTGCTGACAAGTGTTGTTCTTTGCAGAATGAGCTAAATAGTTCAGAATCTCAAGTTATCTCTCTAACCTCTTCTGTTGAGCAACTCTCTCAAAAATTGAAAGAAAAGGAACATGCACTCTCTCTCAAACCAGTCAATTTCATCAAACAGGTCACTCCATCAGAATTGCCCAAGTGGGCCAACTCCAAGATCAAGGAAGTTAGTCAAGATCGTGATAATCTTCAGAAGGAAGTTGAAAAACTCTCCCAAGAGATAGTCAATATACGATCCGGAGTTGGATCCACTCAATCGAAGCCCAAGTGGCATAAAGGTAAATTCGATATTCCTAAAAATATATCCAAATCCAACAACAAACCCAAGCACCAACAACAAAAAGAAAATTTTGATTCTTGGTGGAAAGGACAGCACGTCAATCTTCCTCCCACTAAGATTTGTGGTTATTGCGGGAGTCTTGGACATAGAGATAGTGCCTGTGAAAAGCTTCACAAGGATGTGTCATTCAATATCAAGCGACTCAATCTTATCCTTGAGGCACGAGAAAAGCTGAAAAAATCTGGTTCAAAAAGGGGACCCAAGTATATTTGGGTTCCCAAAACAACCAAGTGATTTTTCTTGCAGGTGGAAGCGAGCGTGGAGATGGACTATGTGTACTTGGACAGAGGGTGCTCCAGAACTAGAAATCCCGACAAATTCAGCCGCTTTCATCCTACAAAGGAGGTAAGGTCACCTTTGGAAACAACAACCAAGGTGAAATCGTGGGAGTTGGCACCATAGGTAACCCCTCCAAGTTTAAGGTATATGGAGTCCATCTGGTCACTGGACTTCAACCTAGTCTGTTAAGCATTTTTCAAATTTGTGAAAGATTCAATTTAGTACTTTCTCATATGTCGTTTGCAAAGTTTTTGATGAACGTACAGGATCTCTAGAACCACGGGACGTAAAGAAGGAAATATATACAAGAAGTGTCTAAATGCCATCAATTCTGACGATCAAGTCTGTCTATGTGCTCGCTTTCAAGCAGCACCCAAACAGTCCCATCTTAAGGCGGTCAATCAAATCTTTCGATACTTAAAAGGAACCAGTCAACTTCATCTATGGTACCTTCGTTCCCCTATATTTTTTTATCTGGTTTTAGTGATTCTGAGTGGATAGATTCCCTCCATGATCGAAAGAGTACATCTAGCAATGCAAAATTCCTTTGTCTATGCTTAGACTCTTAGTCCTCTACAAAGCAAAATTTTGCTGAGATCAAATTGGTATTTTCTGTGATAATAATTATGCATTTAAAATCTCTGGATTACCAAACACATTGAAATACGTTTCCATTTCTCGAAGGACTGTGTTGAGAAAAAGGTAAATCAACTAGACTTTGTTCCAATAGAGGATCAGCTAGCAGATATCTTTGCCAAGCCTCTTCCTACCACCAGATTCGAGGCACTCCGTTCAGCACTCGGAATGACTCAATCAACGGAAGACGGTAATCTCTCTTATCCCTTGGTTATAATAATTAGTAGGTGCTGTTTGCATACTGTTTGAGTCAATCCGTGTTCTCATATCGATAGATTGTGTCTGTCCTTTGTATCCCTTAGCGATTTTCATTTTTTTAAAAAAAAGAAGAAGGGAGAGGAAAAAGGCAAGGTACTCCGCTAACTTGTTTCTCCTGAACCAAAACAGACCTCGTCCACTCGGTTATTAAGCCTTTAAGGGTGCTTTATCACCTAACTTCCTAAGGATGCGGAGCCTGGGAAAGTTGGCCCAAAGCTGTTACATGGGTGGAGAGAAAAATTTGGGGGATGGAGACAGTCCCTGTGTGCTTAAACTTGTTAAATATCTATGAATTGCAAATATAGAGCTATAAAGTCTTCAAAAATACAATGCAATGCAACAGGGATCATTACAAGTTATGAGTATGTGGCAATGAAAGGTATTGTGGAATATGACAATGCTTCTTGCCCCTTGTCGTCCATAAGTATGTTTGCGTTATGGATACAGTCTATTTGTTTTTTAATGTACGGATTGACTTAGACTTTGTTGCAAACTTCTCTTACTGATGACAGCAAAAAGGGGGAAGTAGTGAATCCCGTCTCTCTACGAACGGGTCACTCCAGTTATATTCTGGATTGACTCTGTCTTTGTGCGACTAGGTCTTAGGTGAAGTTTGGATATTCTGTTTTGTTTTTACTCCGTTGGTACTAGATCATGTTGGTTGCAGTTTTCTTAACTCAGTCATATATTCCATTTTCCAATCTCTCTTAGTAGGTTGTGGTTTGCCAAATTGTGTTCATCGATTCAGGGGGAACTCTAACAAGAGTTACTCAATCTATGCAGTGATTAAGGGGGAACTTGGACAGGGTAGGTTCCCCAAATTCTTTTTGCTCTTGTCTTGTTTTGCAGATTGACTCATTCGAGATTAACAAAAAGAGTTTTGCTATCATCAGCAACAAGGGGGAAACTGTTGGAGTATGAAGGTGTTGCTGAGATAGTCAACCAGATCAAAGGAGTCAATCACACTTTGTAACACCCCAACCCGAAATCCAATAACCTGAACGGCGATCACTCCCAAATAAAATACAACTGCAGCGGAAATAAATACAACAACCGGGCGGTATTACAATGCAGTTTGCCACCCTTGTGACCAACAAGGCTAACTCCAAATACAATCTCCAAAAGTCACGGTTTGAATACGAATACAATCCGAGATACTAGGAATCAAACTCAAATGTAAAATACTTAAGTAAAAACAAATATCTAGAAGAAGACTCCCATAGCTTGGATCTACCCCACCTACACTCGGTGTGGTAATCTTCTCAACTTCAGGTATCTGAAAAATGGGGGTGCCCCCAAAGGGGCTCAACAAACAATGCTGGTATGGAAAATGTGCAGCCCATCGTCTACCGGGCCACACCAACTACTTTGTCGAATACATGCAGTTCATTTTTATAAAGCTGTAAACAAGCATAGTATGATAATAACAAGTATCCATACAAGGACAATAATGTCACATAGAACAAGACTGCAGAAGGTCAAGTTAGATGAACTGTAATCCTTTAATGATAGTCGGGTCCACACAATGGGACTGACAGATATAAATGTATATCTCAAATAGTGAAGGTATAGTGACCTCGTTAAGTTTGAAAGGTTGGGAAACTAGTCCCTCAGAAGAAAACGTAGTTAACTCCTGTACTGAGAAATGTGGGAATCGAAACCCTCGAGAGGAATGAAGTCTTCCTCTCCACTGAACTATTGGGAATTGAACCCTCGAGAGGAATAAAGTCTTCCTCTCCACTGAAATGGTCCGTCGCGACATATAACTGAATAGGAGACGACTTGAGACAGGTACAACTCCTGTAGCATGCATGGCCAGACCCAACTGGGCTCCTCGTTCTCGTAGTATAGAATTGTTAGGTGTCATAGAAGACGTTAAACAAGAACATAATGTGTATTGTCAATTATCACGTTTAGGATAATGATGTTTGTTATGAAGTGAAGTTAGTGAGAGACTTGAGTACAAGTTCTCGGTATAATAAAGCGTAGGTATTTAGTCCACTGGTATAGTAGTGTTTGTATGCGTGGGACATACACGTTGTAGTTAGCAACATTCACGCACATAAAATAATACAACAGTGCACAAGAGTAAAACAACATTTTACATTAATTATCTTGGTCATTATTTCAAACAACAGATAACACACAAACTGTTGTAATCCGGTAGAAAACAGGTTGCAAGAATCCCATACCGTTCACCGTAGACTGTACTTGTTTTAATTCCCGGTCAACGTCTGGTCCAACAAAGTCCTAGAATAGGATTAACTGAGAGGGTTAATTTATGTTACCCTTATGTAATAATTTTATTGGATCATTCAACAAATTTCGTATTTGTTATCTCATGTGAGGTTTATTTCTTTTAATTACCTCATGATTTCATGTACAACTTATTTGTTATTCCTTTGATTTATTTATACATCCTTTAATGTATATGTAAGTTTTTATTTAATCATGTACTATATTTGTTGTTTATTTTGATTGTCTAAGTGACATAACAACTTATAATTTCTTAACTATATTTCTATGTCATACATGGACATAATATCCTTATAGTTTTTATTATTCCTCCTTTAACCATAAATTATAATTATTGGTTACCTTTAATTTCCTTATAACTATATTAGTCATAGTTTCATCTTCATAATTCCTTTAATCAAAATCCTTTCTTCTAATTCCTCCAAATATCCATATAGGACCTATATTTATTTAAATCTAAATTCTTACCCTTATATTTCGGTTATTTACAAAACAACCACATTAATTCATAAACTTTATTTTTAAATTCTAATCTCATCATATTATATAGTTTTAATTCCTTATTTAATTAAATCACAAAACTACCATTAATATTTTGGTATATACTTTTAAATATTGTAACTTTTGAAAATTACAACTTAGCCCCTCCAATTCTCGGCCTATATATATATATTTCTTATAATTGCAATTTAGCCACAAAATCTTATAATCTTTACATAATGCCTTATAAACTATAGTTTTAATTTTAATTCTCCATAAATGCCGAATATATATATATATAAATTCTTAAATTACCAAACTAACCCCAAAGTAATTCGGCTTTGTCATTTATTTTTCCTTAATTACATTTTCATCCCAAAACTTTATAATAGTTTCTTAATAACTTATAAACTATAGTCTAAATACTTAATTCCTCAAAATTTCGAAGGTGAACCTAATAAATCTCTTAATTATGAATTCGCCCACTAATAAGTTCCAAACTTTCATAACAACTTTTATAAATTACATAATAGCCCAAAACTTAATAAAATGTTATTGTAACACTTGTTTAAATTATCTAAAATTCATAAACTTAATCCCTAACCTTATATTATATTATAATTATACCAAACAAACCTTTAACTCTCGGTTTTCACATTAAACTCACCAAACTTTGTAAAAATTACATTTAAGCCACATAACTTAATTAATTAGCCATTTAAGCTCTAATAAAATATTTTTAACTCACCAAACTTTATAGTATAAGTTTATATACATAAGTAACTCATAAAAAACTATTTTTCACTTAGACAATTCGTCCATAATTAAATAGCTACCATATAGCATATAAAAGTGGATTTATATGTCATAATAAATATACATAAATTCATATGAGTCATATAACTTATGTAAAAATTATTGTAATGTCTTATATTGATCTTAGCTCAAAATAATGTATTTTTGCCCTTGACATCTCGGCTTGAATTTGTATATAACATAAATAAATTTTGTGACACAAAAATGTGTCTTAAGGTAAATATTTTCCATATATGTTATAGATTATATTCTTGGCATATAATACCATATAGTTTCGGTTTTAATTAACCTAGGAGATGTACATAATTTTTGTATAATTTTTAGAAGCTTAACAAAGCTTATAACATAAAGATTTACTTAGTAAACTTACTTCTTAACAAAGGTGGTTAAGTGTTTGAACCCTTCTTGAATCTCCAAGCTTTCTCCAATGAAATTTTGATGCTCCACTTCGGTTATATGCAAGTGGTGAAGGAGTTTAGGAGTTAGATCTTCAATAAAGATCTTAAGTACATTTGTAAGTAGTTTTACAAGAATTTACCTTAAGCTTTTCTCCTTATAATTTCGGCTCACTTAAGGTGGATGAAGAACAAGTTTTCCTTCATGAAAATGAAGAAGAAAAGAGCCTTAGAAGAGATAGAAATCGGTTACACAATAAAATGTGCTTTAAGGATTTTCAAGCTTGAAAACTACCTTAAGATAACCTTGAGATGCTCCTTGGATTAATGTTGGTTTGGACAACCTCCTTGGAACATTAGTTGATGCCGAAATTCTATGGTGTGCTAGGAAGAGTTTTGCTTCAAGGCTTGACAAGAAATGCTAGGAAATTACCTTAAAGATGAAGATAGAAGTTAAAACTCCATTAATGGACTTAAGAGCTTCAAAGGAAGAAGATGAAGCAAGAAGAGAGAGGAGAGAGCCTTACCAATTCGTGAGTGAAGTGTGCAAGGAGGAGAAATGAGGCTAAGCTCACGTAAATGCAAGAATGAAATTTGGAATTTGATTGTTGTTTTGTTAATTTTTAATGTCATTTGACCATTCTTTTCTTTAGTTTATTCCATGAGTTATTGGATCAATAAATGCCCCTCTTTCCAGCATGTGTTTGGCCATAATTCAAGACAAGGCAAGGTGGAGGGAAATAATTTTGAGCTAAGAGCCAAGGTAAGAAAAGTAAGGTTTATTCTTTTGATTTTTCTAAGTTGTGCTTGTCTTCTTCCTCTCTTGTAGGTGGCCGAACTCCAAGCTCCAATGGAGGGTCTCAATTGGTGATGAAGAGCCAAGGAAGAAGCATGGAATGTCTCTTGAAGTTTAAGAAATGAAAAAGGTGGAATCTAGATCTACTTTTCACTTTTAGCATTTTGTTTGTATCTAGCTCACATGGCCTTATTCCTCTGCATTATTTCGACAGCTTGGTGGTCAAATGAGACCTACATACTTTGACATTAAGTATTATAACACATGGGAAGGTGAGTCACCATGTTTTATGCCTTTTATAAGTTTTTAATGTAAGTTTTATACTAGTTTTTGAGCATAAAATCGGCCCCTATAGAGCACCTTGTTGGGTAGTGCCTCCAACTGATTTAGAGGGTCATTGTAACCCTATTTAAGATTCTTAATTCGTGGCATGTCAAAAACTACAAGGCAATTGCGTAAAACGCGTTTTCGTGACACCCGAAGGTGTGTTTTTGTGCTCTAAGGAAATTTGGGAAATAAATTGGTTTTATGAGTTCCAAGTGTTTATAAACACTTATTATGGTAAATAAACATATATTAAGATGTTACATTGAGTTATATGGGGTTACATCAACCCATGACATAATTTACGGGCCATCGGGACACTCCCGGGCAAAAAGGAGCGCTAAGAACTCCTCCTGTGATTTTTGTTGAATTTTGAGAAACCACTTCGTGGGTTCTCTTTATAATGGTTAATAATGACGTTAGGAACTCTAGGAATTAATTTTATAGGAGTTCGTGCCACCTCGGCACTCCTCCGGACTTTTCATGCTTTAAGGGGCGTACGTGAGCACTCCCGAGCGTTTTGCGTTTTTGACTAAATATATCTTAGGGAATATGTTTATATATTCATATAATAATTGTATGACCATTTGGTTTGAATATTAGAGGGTCATACAAGGTCATGTTTGACCATATGCTTCTAAGGCGTTTTAGCGTTTATGGAGAAACGACTATTTTTACGTACGTTCTCATGCATGGGTTTGCATGCATATGTGAAATGATTTATATTTGGATTATTTTCCATTAATTAATGGTTTTATAATGTTAATTAGATCTGGGGTATTTCACACTTCTCAAAACAAGACAGAGTCAGTCAACCTTGAAAGAGCGAGAGAGTTGATCTATGTGAATTCATCAATCAGTTATGAAATTCAAGGAGCAACGTCCACTAAACCATAATAGTCATCAACTATCATCCTTGGCCGAAATTCATGCAAAAAGTGAGCAAAATCCAAATCCTTGACTTTCTGATAAATCGAGAGAGTCTGTCGGGCAGTTGCAAAAATTAAGGAGCAAGTACAACAACTACATTGACTTACAACGGTCATCAACATTCAGACTTGGACCAAAATTGTCTCAAAGTGGCACTAATCTGAAGACTTGGCTCCAGCTTCTGAAATGTAGCTCCAGCTTCCGAAATTCAAGGAAAGAGTCATTGGTTCCTAAAATTTCAGAACTGACAGAGTCAGTCTGCTACATCAGACGTGAGAGTCATAATTGAACGTTGCCAAGTCGTCCAATGGATTGGTAATTGTCCAAAACTTAAGGGCCAAGGCTGAGCAACGTTCACAAAGAAGTTAGGACCGGATTTTAAGCAACTACAACATTCAGATGGCAGAAATTTCGGAAGCAGACTCCCTCACCGGCTCCACTATATAAGAGAGTTGTCATTTCGTTTCTCATTGTAGCTTTCCAGAGAGGATTATTCAGAGCATTTGTATAGAGAAAGCTTTGCCTATTTTGAGAGAGAGAGAGAAGAGAAAGAGAGAGAGACTAGATTCGTTTGTGCATATCGATAGAGTCATTCTAGGTAGGACCTAGTTTTCACTACACTTATCATTGAGCTGATTAGAAAGTGTTGGGTGAGTGAGTGAAAAACCGCTAAGTAGATTCCCTCTACTTAGTAGATTTGTAAGTTGTTTTTTTGACAGGAAATGAAATAGCTTATTTGTGTATCTTGCTGAGTTCCACAGAGTCCTTCTTTCTTTTCATTGTTTCGTTTCAATTACTACAAAAGTCTTCCGCACCCTCAGTTTGGTCAATTCGATTGAGTGCCTCTACATCACAGAGTGTTTCTCACTTACGAAGGCTGATTGAGTCAAACCAACTCTTAGACTCACACCTTTGGTTGGTTTGAGTTAGCCACCCGATCCTACAGATACCACTCACAGACCTCACAGAATAGATGCTTCCAACCCTGAACTTCTAACATTGTGACCAACTCCCCCAGATTAGTAGATAGAGCCCAAGAGAAATAAAAAAACTTACCCTTGACAATGTTTCTCTCTGCAGCAGGATCACACAGCATATAGTTGGTTGAAGGGGTTGATCTTTGCACTACGGCGCAGCGGCTTGGGCGGTTTCTGTGTTCTTGTGGAAGTAGCGCCGGTAGAGGTGTCGTGACTGTTGGTGGGAAGCTCTTGGACGGGAGAAGACTCACTGGAACCGGAGGAGGCTGGTTGGACCTTAACGGAGGAGCGGAGTACACGTTTGGCTGTGGGGTGGGTTGTGGTCACCTTTCTTTTTCGGGATTTTGGCTTTGGTGATGGTGGAGGGGTTGAGGTTGCAGATTTTTCAGGAGATGGTTGTGGAGTTGGTGTTGGAGATTTTTTCGTTGGAGGGTGATGCGGTTGATGGGCGGGTTCATATGGTATATGGTTTGGTTTTTCTGGAGGTGGAGATGGCAGCATTGTGTGGAGTGGGGTGATCTCTTCGATATCTGTTTCAAGAATGTCAGTCTTGGTGGCAGAGGGAGGTGCTTAGTGTGGGGAGGTGTTGTGTAACACCCCAACCGCTAATCCATCCATTATCCTCTAATCATACTCATAATTACCTTACTCACAGGAAACTTACTTACGTACTCCCGGCGGTAGATACAACGCCGTTAGCCATCCATGACTAACAAGGCTACTACTACTTACAGTAACGGTCTGATGATTAGAATATACTGAGTATCCAAAATACATGAATTACACTTCTTGACTATTCCCAAAAATTAAAGTTTATGCATTTCCTCCTCCCTATCCAATCACATTTCATTATCCAAAAAGGTGTACCACATGGTACACCGGCTACTCAAAAAGGCCTTAGCCGTGTACAACTCGGTACACCGTTCCAATCTACTAACTACCCCAAAAGAATTCATCCCGGTCCTTACTCAACCATCACGCCTCGCAGGTACCTGTAGAATAAAAACATTCCCCCTCGGGGGTCAGCTTACGCTGAATATGATAACCGCATACCCCGCATACTAGCGAGGGTACGCCAACTATTTGGTCGAATACATGCGGTTCGTTTCATTCATTCATACATACATGCTCGATACAATACAATATATTCATTTCACAAGGCATACATACATTCAATACATGCAAGGAAGACATTACAAGTCAACCATTCATGCTTACCGAATACTCACCTCAATACGGAGATACACTTCTCCAATTCATACATAGGTCTTGTTAGCTTCATTACACACCCGGGTTAATCGGGTGTTCAATACTTTTTTACTCAAGGTTAATGACTTACGATAGTTAAGACCGATACACATACAATACTTACTTCTTACTTACTTTACTCAAGTCAAGTCGGTATGACCTCCGGGCAGGGATTACTACATCCCACCACCGGGCTTTAGGGTGGCCCACTAATCCAGGATGCTACTCATTCAAGGGATTTAGTCCAAGGGAAAGATTACAGCCAGGATTCGGATCCAAGCTCTTGTGTTTCCTTATCCTCATGCGTGGCCGAAACTATATCAGACTTCTACTCATTCCATTTTACTCATTACTCCTGTTAGGAGTTATATGGTTAGGAATTAGTAGAAGTCATTACTCCCATACCATACATCGATACACTACTCAAGTACACATACTTACACATACACATCATTCTCATTCATATATTTCCTGAATTATACAAACTAATTGTTCAAGAAGATACAACAAGAACAATATAGCTGAAACACAATCAAGTGCAATAAAAGTCCGATTCGTGTATTTATCTTATTGGTGATCACATAAGCACACAAATCGGGGTAACCAAGTTAGGATACAGGGCATGAAGAATACCGTTCACCGTCGTATTCGTACTACCGGATTCCTTCGATGTTCAACTATTTGATCCTATACATACATGAAGTTGTACGATTAATTACCCAACTTACTCTTTCAGTAATACTCTAATGTATACTTACTACTCCTTTACATTCATACTTGATTATTAAACCCATTCTTTTCTCATTACCTCTTATTCCTGCTTTCTTACTCATGTACTTACTTTCTTACCTTTACTACTTCATTTATAGTGTACTACTACATATATATGCATATGTGTATATAGGCATATATATACATATGATTACTATAATCATATAATAATATATAATATTTTTTGTTTTGACACGACCGACCTTACCCAGGGTCGGACCCAAGGTCGGTCGAAGTCAGTAAGTTTCGTTAAGGCAAAATTCTAGGCACGACCGACCTTGCAAGTCCGGTCCCAAGGTCGGTCCATTCCAGTGAGTTACTTACGTGAAAATTTCAGGCCTGACCGACCTTGCAAGTCCGGTCCCAAGGTTAGTCCGTTCCAGTATGTTCTGGGTTCGAGTTTTCTGGACTCGACCGACCTTGCCCAAGTTCGGTCCCAAGGTCGGTCCATTCCAGTTGACCTCTGGCCTTCACAATTTATGACTCGACCGACCTTGTAAGTTCGGTCCCCTAGGTCGGTCGAAGTGAGAAGACTTCCCGTCTGTGTATTTTAAGGCGCGACCGACCTTGCGGGTTCGGTCCCAAGGTCGGTCCGGCCCAGTACTTCAGTTTTAAAATCTATTTCTTAGTGTTTTACTTTCCCATTGCTTCCCCAATCTTTACCAATACTTCCCTACATGTTTACCACTCATTTAGATGCTCTAAATCGCCTTAATTCATCCACCAAGCTTGCTACTCAATTTCTACTCAACTTACACAAATTTTCCTCATTTCATTTCAGCATTTGCAACAGTTTTTACTCCTCTAATGCTACATATTTTTAAACTCTCTTCTACCTTTCATTACTTCCTCAACTAATGCCACTCCTAGCATTCAAGATACATTAACTCACATCCTAGTTCCATCTCATTTACAAGTTCCTTTCCAAATCTGTTCCAAGATACTAAACTACTCATTTTAACTCTCCAAATGTACCTAGTCACTACCTAGGTTAGTTCCTCTTCTTAAACCACTAAGTCCTCCAGTTCCTAGACAAAATTTGACATAGTCTCCCCTATAATTCTCACTTCTCACACATTATTTCAGCTCACATATGTTCATTCACACAACCTGTTTATCCAATACACTATACACACATTTCAACTCCACTACAACACCATAAAATTCCTGCACACATACACATACTACCCATGGTTTTTCCTAAGCTTTTAACATCATTTACAAACCTCAAAACTGTTTCACTACCATTCCTCATTATACTACAACATCCTCATTACTCATTAGCATGTTCAGTACTTATTTTTACTACACAAAAACTGTTACAATACACAGTTCAAAACTAGTTCAAGGTAAGAGTAATTACCTTGTTTTACTAGCTTTTCCTCCCCTCCCTTCCTTCTCTTCTCTTCCCCCTTTCTTCCTTATCTTGTTCTCGGTTTTGCAATTCAAATCCTCTAACACTATATCCCATTTATACACACTATTCAATACAAAACCAACCCTTACATCATCTTAAAGTTTTAATGTAAGTTTTAGGGTTTAGGAATTTCATTACCTTGCAAGGGTGTAGGTAATGTTTGGAATGGTTCAAGAGCAAGATTTCAACTCCTCCAAGAATGCCAAAATCGGCTAGAGTACCAAGAAGCAAACAAGGGATTAGCTTCAAATTTTTGTTTTGCCCATAAGGGTTAGAAAAGGATGAGATTTCAAGAAGATTTTTACCTCAAAATAACAAGGAGAAGGAGGTGGTTCCAATGGTGGTCTTGAAGCTCCGAATGCTACACACCCATGGAGATTGAAGTTCTCGTTTTTGGATTTTGAACAGAGGGGAATACTCTCCTTGATGAGAGGAAGACAATGGTGGTATTTTTATAATTTTTGGAGAATGTTTGGACACTCAACAAGAGGAGAGAAGTGGTGTTTTGTGTAGGTTTCTCCTTTCACCATTGTTGTCCGGTTGAGGAAGAAGAAGAAAAGAGAGTGAGGGGGAAGGGGGTGCTGTTACGTGGGTGAAGAGAATAAGGTTGGAGAGAGAGTGGTAAAGTGTGAGTGTTTACTTTACTGTTTTTGTTGTTTTGCAAATAAGAGGGGATGAGTGAGTGTGTGAGAGAGAGGGAGAGAGGTGGGGGTCGGCTGACACACAACACACACACACACTCTACACTTTTATTTTCAAAAGTGGACACATAAGTTTGAGTTATTTATGTTTCTACTCCACAACTTCCCGTTTTTGATAGTTTTTACTAATTCCTCGTTTTATTTATTTTATTGGTTCTAAAGCTTCACTAATATTTATGACTATTTAGTTGACCAAAATGGTTACGAGTCTATTTGACCCGCTTAAAGTCACGTTTTCCCGGTTTCCTCGAAAACGCGCTCTAAGGTTCGTTCATGCTTTTAACCCATTTTAAAGGTCCGTTTTCTTCGGGATTTGCTCCCTCATGTTTATTTAAGTGTAATTAAGCCTTTAAAATTTTAATTAGCCTAATTAATCACTGTTTTTAATTACAGGGTATTTCATGTTGTGGGTTGAGGGTGGTGGTGTAGCGGAGTTTGAGGGAGATGGAGTGGCGGTGATTTTGTGGGTGAGTTAGTGGTGGTGGCCGTGGTGGGATTGGGTGTCGCCATAGACTGGAGGTATGCTTGATGACGAAGAGGGTCTTGGAAAATTTCGGTTGGGATGTTGATTCCATAAAAGTTAATGCCCACCATTGTGAAAATGGTTTAGCTCGGGTTGTAAATGGATGATGAGTGAGAGAGACCGTGTAGAGTGATAGGTGATATAAATACGGAAAAAACTAGCGGAAGTTGTAGAGTTTTCGTGTGTCAGGCTAGAAAAATCAGGGGCGCGAGATTAAGGGCGGAGATTAGGCGGAGCAGGTGTGGATAGGTGACATGTGTGTGTAGCGATGGGAACATAGAGTTATTCAAGCAGAAACACAATTCATAGATTCATTCATAAACAAAGACAGACTTAGTGAGACAAAGGGGTATACCTGTTGACGATTGTGGTAGGGGCAAGGAGATGTGACCGTCTAGGTAGACGGAGTCAATCCAATTGTTGATTGAAGTGCTTCAAATCGTGCTATGGACAAAGGTTTAGTGAAGATATCTGCAAGTTGATCTTCTATGGGCACAAAGTCAAGTTGAATAAGCTTTTTCTCGATGTAGTGTTTCAGGAAATGAAAACGAATTTCAATGTGTTTGGTTCTTGAGTGTTGGACTAGGTTTTCGGATATTTTGATTGTTCTTTTGTTGTCACAAAAGATTGGGATCTGTTCTTGGGTAACATGATAATCTTGAAGTTGTTTTTTCATCCAAAGAAGTTGGGAGCAACAGGCTGCAGCAGAGACATACTCTGCCTCAGCTGTAGAGAGTGCCACAGGATTTTGTTTTTTGGAGGACCACGAAACGAGGCAAAGACCCAAGTACTGTGCATCACCTGAAGTACTCTTTCGATCTTGGAGGGAACCAGCCCAGTCGGAGCCACTATAGCTAGATAAAGTAAAAGTAGGAGATTGATGATACCATAAATAGAGTGTACTTGTACCTTGAGGTATCTAAAGATACGTTTGACTTCATTGAGGTGAGACTGCTTTGGCGCTGCCTGGAAGCGGACACAAAGACATACTGCGTGTAAAATATCAGGGCGACTTGCAGTCAGATACAGGAGGGACCCTATCATTCCTCTATACTCTGTTGCATTGACACCGACTCCTTCGTCATCAAGATGAAGTTTAGCAGATGTGCAGCTGGGAGTTGACATGCTCTTGACATTTGTGAGATTTTACTTGTCAAGGAGTTCCTAGATGTACTTTTACTGGTGGATTTTAATCCCTTCCTTTTCCAGTTGAACTTGAAGTCCTAAGAAGAACTTTAGCTCACCTAACTCATTCATGGAAAACTCTTGCTTCATAAGATTAGCAAAATGTTCACAGACGGTGTTACTGGTAGAGCCATAAATGATATCATCAACATAAATCTATACTAGAAGTAAGTCATGTGATGAATGAAGAATGAATAGCGTTTTATCTACGTTACCTCTAGAGAAACCATTTTGCAAGAGATATGTAGAAAGTCTTTCATACCAAGCTCGCAGAGCCTGTTTCCGTATAAGGCCGTACAGAGCTTGTAGACGTTGTCGGGATGGACGGAGTCTGTGAACCCTGGGGGTTGCTCGACATAGACTTCTCTATCAATATAGCCGTGATGAAAGGTTGTCTTGATGTCCATTTGATATAATGTGAAACCTTTGAATGCAGCAAATGCAATTAACATGTGAATTGCTTCAAGACGAGCTACAGGTGCGAAGGTTTCATCATAATCAATCCCTTCTTCTTGATTGTATCCCTGAACAACCAAACGAGCTTTATTCCTGAAAACTTGTCCTGCATCATCAAGTTTATTATAAAAGACCCAACTTGTACCAATGGTTTGTTGATGTGTGGGTCGAGGAACTAACTCCCAGACATCGTGTGTTTGGAGATAATTTAGTTCCTCCTGCATATCAGTTAGCCAATCACTATCATGAAGTGCCTCTTTGACATTTCTCGGTTCAGTGCTGGAAAGAAAGGCACCAAAGGCACATAGGTTTTGCATAGCTTGAAAACGTGTTTGAACACCTGAATGTGGGTTAGATATTATGTTTTCAGGAGGGTGAGCTGATTTTTGTTGGAATTGTCGATTTAGCAGGAGATGGGTGTCTTTGTCAGTTGAGTCAAAGTTCAAGTTTTGAGGAAGGGGTGTTTCAGAGTTATTGTTAGAGTCAGTGAAGTCTGATGTATTGTTTTTCTTTCCTGGGGATTCATTAGGTGTGATGGACTGGGAGTCTTGTAGTCTGCTTATAGGGACGGTGATGAAGTGTGGGTCAGTGAGGAAATCGTTTGGAGCAAAGTCAACTTGATCAGAGGATGAACCAACATTTTGAGACTCATCGAACCTGACATGGGGACTCTCTTCTAAACATTGAGTTCTCAGATTGATAACATGATAAGCTTTACTCTTAGAAGAGTAGCCAAGAAATATACCTTCATCACTCTTGGGAGAGAACTTACCCAAGTTGTCCTTACCGTTATTGTGTATATAACACTTACACCCAAAACACCTGAGATGAATGAGATTTGGTTTGCGTTGACAAAGGAGTTTAGGGTGTCTTGTGAAGGAATGGGTGGATCAAGGCACGATTTAACACATAGCATGCTGTATTAATAGCCTCTGCCCAGTATGATGGGGTTAGTTGACTATCAATAAGCATGGTACGCGCCATTTCAACCAAGGTCCTATTCTTTGTTCAACTACTCTGTCTGCTCTGGAGTGCGAGCGGATTAGACTTGGTGATTGACTCTATTATCCCTGCAAAACTCATCAAACGACTTGCTGCAAAATTTAGTGCCCTGGTCTGTTCTCAGGGTTTTTAATGTAAATGAGAATTTATTGACAAGCACTTTATGGAGTCTGGCAAACTCCGTAATAGTTTCATCCTTTGCAGACAGAAAGATGACCCAAGTCCACCTAGAATAATCATCGACTATGACCAGAATATACCGCTTACCACTTCTACTTTGAGTACACATTGGGCCAACAAGATCCATGTGAAGCAATTCCAACGGAGAGCTAGTAGAGAGAGTTGACTTACTTTTGAAGGATGACCTGGTGTGTTTACCTTTTATGCACGCTTCACAGACAGAGTCTGTGTCAAAGGTTGTGTCGAGTAAAGCAATTACTAAATCCTTGCTCTTGAGTTTGTTCAGCAGCCGGTGATTTGCGTGACCAAGTCTGGAGTGCCACAACATTGAGTTTTTGGAATGCACATTTAGACAGACTTGATCATCTAGATTGATTGAGTTTAAGCACATTTTGTAGAGATTTCCTTCTCTGTGTCCAATAGCTTTTAAGGAACCTGTACGCTCATTAAAAACTTTACAATTTGAAGAGGAGAAAAGTACAAAATTGAATCTATCACAAATTTGAGAAATGCTTAAGAGACTATGTTTAAGCCTAGTGACCAGATGGACTCCATCAATTTTAAATCTAGAGGGGTTACCTACAGAGCCAACTCCCACGATTTCACCTTGGTTGTTGTTCCCAAAGGTAACCTTACCTCCTTGGTAGGATGAAAGCGAATTGAATTGATTTGGATCTCCAGTCATACGACGAGAGCATCCACTATCCAAGTACCAGCTGTCTTCATTCGCCTTCACCTACAAAACAAAAGATCATTTGTTAGACTTGGGAACCCAGATGTACTTGGGTTGCCTTTTTGAGCCAGATTTTTTTAAGTCTTCTCTAGCTTCAAGAATCAATCTGACTCGTTTGAGATTGAAAGAAAGATCTTTATTCAATTTATCGCAAGCACTGTCCCTATGTCCAAGGCTCCCGTAGTAGCCACAAATCTTAGTGGGAGGAAGATTAACGTATTTCTGCTGTCCTTTCCACCAAGAGTCAATTTTTTTTTTGTTGATGTCGTGGCTTTGTGTGTTTGATTTGGACATATTTTTGGGAATATCGAACTTACCTTTTTGCCACTTGGGCTTGGATTGAGTGGATCCAACTCCAGATCGTAGATTGACAATCTCTTGAGAGAGTTGTTCTACCTTTGAACGAAGATCATCACGATCTTGACTGATTTCCTTGATTTTGGAGTTAGCCCACTCAGGTAGTTCGGAGGAAGTGACTTGTTTGATGAATTTGGCAGGCTTAAGAGAGAGAGCATGCTCTTTTTCTTTCAGTTTTTGAGTAAGATTTTTGACAGTAGAGTTTAAAGACATTACTTTGGATTCAGAGGCATTTAGTTCATTTTGCAGAGAGCAGCATTTATCGGTGAAGATAGTGAGATCATGTTTGAGGGAGTTGATCAAGGTGAGTGACTCTTCTTACTCGCTTTGGTTGGATTGACTAAGACTTTTGGAGTCGTCAAGTTCCTTTTGAAGGGAATCAACATGATGTCGTGAGTCTTGTAAGTCCAGTCTAAGAGAGCAAGAGATAGTCATGTGTTCCTCAGCTTCGTCTCTTAAAGCATACATGAGACCCTTTGAGATTTCGAGTTCTTCAGTTAACTCAGAAATTTTGTTAGTGAGACTTGCTTTGAGAGAGTTAGTCTCAAAGACAATTTTAGCAATTAAAGTCATAAAACCCATAGGTGATATACGATAAAGATCTGTTTCAAGATGAGATCGAGTGACCTCATTGTCGGGGATCATGGACTCAGTCGTATCATGTGCCATGAGACATACTAGGCCGCTGGACTCTGTGTCTTGATCATCGGAGTCTGAGTCACCCTAACCGACAGCAGCCATCAGCGACCTCCCTTGGGACTTTCCATACTGGTTTTTGAGTAGCGGGCAATCCTTCTTGAAATGACCGGGTTTAATGCAGTTGAAGCAAGTGACAGAGTTGAAGACTTGTTTGGAGGTATTTGAGAACGCCCGACTCTGTTGATTTGGCTGGTTACGCATGAATTTTCAGAAGTTCTTGACTATGAAAACAAAGTCTTCCATAGTCTCAACCTCACTTTCTTCAACAACAATATCCACCAACTCGGCCTTAGCTTGTCTGATTTGAGTATCAGCGACATAGGCTCCTTCTTGACTGTACTAAGTCGAATTAACCTGCAAGGCTTGGTCATTCAAAATAGTAATCTTACTGGAAGAAGAGGAAGATGAATTACCACACTTCTTGCAAACGTTCTTCTTGTTTTTATCCACAGATTGTAGATAGGAACCTAAGTCTTGGCAGCTCCATTTTGATAAGTCCTTGCACGCTTTGGTGGAGATTACCGTCTCTGCCCACTCTTCTCTGAGACTGTCAAGCAGCTTGTGCAAGACACTCTCTCTATCCGGTAAGATGTTGACTTCCTGCATAGTAGTTGTATGTAAATAAAAACGATGAAGCACTTCTTTTAGAGACTCAACTGGTTTTTGCAGAAAATTCTCATAGTCCATTCGAAGTTCTTGAGCTTTGCATTTCTTGAGTTCAGTGACTCCTTCGTGAGTAGCTTGAAGGAGAGTCCATATCTCATTTGCAGACTTGTAGTGATTGACTCTTCTTTGTTCTGGAATGGACAGGCAAGTTTAGATAGCGCGGGATGCTTGTCGGTTTAGCTCATACCTTTTGCGTTCTACAGTAGTCCATATAGATCGATCTGGATTGACTGCGAGATCTCCTCCAGTGTCTATCTCCCAAAGTTTAGAGTTGACTGACTCAATGTGTTATTCGATCTCATTTTTCCAATGATCGTAGTTTGTGGAGGTGAGTCTGGGGGTGCTCGAAGTGCATTTTGTTGTTTTGATTGGCGAAGAGATCTGCCATTGCTCATTGATTGACTGTCAGCCTAAGCAAGGCTCTGATACCACGTGTAGGATCAGATGGCTAACTCAAACCAACTCAAGGTGTGAGTCTAAGAGTTGGTTTGACTCAATCAGTCATTGAAAGTAGGAAAAACTTTGGGACGTAGAGGCACTCAATCGAATTGGTTAAACTAAGTGCGCGGAAGACTTGAAGGAACTGAAACGAATTAATGCTTGAAAGATAGACAGACTCCGTGGAGCTCAGCAAGATACACAAATAAGCTATTTTATTCTCTGGTCAAAATAAAATAACTTACAGATGCCCACTTAGTAGAAAAGATCTACTTCGTGGTTTTCACTCATTCACCCAATACACTTTCTGATCAGCTCAATGGTAAGTGTAGCAAATCTAGGATCTTCCTAGGTAGAGTCTATCTAGGTGCACTAACTAATTTGGTATGAATTCTATCTCTCTGACTTACAATGGAAGTTCTCTCTCTAATCTCTGGAATATATCTCAATCAAACCGTGAAATAAAACTAGCTATTACAAGGCTTATTTATATTGACTTTAGGAGCAACGGCTTGAAGGAGTTAGTCCTGAAATTGTCGGAACTAACTTAGTGGGCAACGTCCTCAGGTGGTCTTAGTCTGACTTGGGCTGCGAACTTTGGATGCGACTGGGGTGGTTGCATGACCGTTGGGGCATTGAAGTGTTCACGAATTCGTTCCGTAGTTTTCGCAACAGCATGGAAGAGTCCGTGGTGTTTCTTCAGTGCGCGGGCTCCCTTGTAGTTTGATGCGTAACTCGTTCTTTGTGTTTTGTCGAGGACGAGTGACTCCGTCGGGTTGATTGACTATTTCTGCAACACTTTTATGTCTCAATAGTTACCCACCCATGTGAATAGCGAAGCGTCTAATCCTACAACTAAGTCAACCATATAATAATAATCGCTATGATGACGAGGATACATAATTAAACTGACTTTACAATACTTAAATGCCAAAGTAATTAGTGAGCGACATACCTATCTATACCCGTGATTCAAAAGCGGAGTGTCATCCCTACGGTATAATCTAAGGTATCCCGCTAACTAATTTCCCAAAAGTTGACAAGTGACCTACTAACTAAAATCCCGAGTTTAACATCGTAGTGTGTCGATACAAAATGAAGTCCGCAGGTAAGTATACAAAAGTCGAGGTAATCTACCAACGATCCTGTGCTCCGGCTCGCAACACGATCAAGTACCTGTAATGGGGTGCCGTATAGGCTCAACAAAACGCTGAATATGCTAAAGTGTAATCCTAGACCCTTTAGGTCACTTAGGTCAATTAGCCGTCTGAACATGAGGTTGATTACATGCTGGTGCATTTTACAGTTTATATAGACAACAATAAATGACATAAATAAACATATAGCAATTCATCGATGCAATAATCCATACACCAATTATAACTCACAACATACAATATAGAATATACTATAAGCAACCATACGAATGCGTAATCGCCTCCACCGAGGTATTCGTAAATTTTTCTTTAAGTCATGTTAGTTACCATTAAGTTTTACTCTTTACATTAGTGGGTGTCATGTTAGGACACCCGTAATTAACCTCACTGGGCAATAGTCCTCCCGTACACACAAGGTGCTCATTGCCAAGGATCAGATCGATCCCGGGACTTCCACTTGCCTAATAAAGGCATCCATGAAAGGCTTAAGTCGTGTGCCAACGGTAGCACCCTCCGACCAACAGTCTATTTACGCCCGTTGGAATTTAAGAGGAGTCAGGCCGATCCGGATGTTATACTCCAGTGATCACTAATGCGTAACCAATCAGTCAAACTAATTGGATTTCCATGCCATATATCAACACTCTCCAATATGTGATTAAATCTTTAATCAACTACCTGAAGTAAAGTCTTAGGTCATGGAGAATTCATTACCATCATAATTGCCTTCGAGGTCTTACACACCTCCCTAGAAATAATCATGGTCATATTCATGTTCAAGCTCTAGAGACTGGGGATCTCGAGTCTTGTTCCTAAGTGTCTTACTTAGGTTAACTAGAAATTTAAAGTCTCTAATTATTAGTATTCATATTGAATGAGAATCGAAGTCATACCATCCCACAGACGTCTGTGCACAATAATAAATGCTTATCGAACAACGAAATAATCCACACGCATCATGCATATCATACATATCGCTCTTATCATATAACCAAACAATACCCGAACTCGAGGATGCCCTCAGGGGTTCAGACCACACAATGAACATACCGTACACCATCGAACGCTCATGTGACAATCCCCGCGTAGTCTCTAGCGCTCACAAGGCTCGTGTCTACCCACTCGTATCTCTGGAACATACGTTGTTCTAATATCAGTATCTAACAGAAGTTTGTCAAAAGTAAGAACTAATCTTGTATTTCTTGTAAGTGCATTACCCAGACAGTGGTGAAATAGTCTTAGTGTACAGAGAGGGGATAAAGTATCCCATATATGTTTTATGTGCAGCAGAATCTATGTCCTTTTATATTAGTAAGGACCAGGGAATAAAAATACATGTAACGGTAACCTAGAATACACTCTAAAATATTACATCGCATGTTATAACAATCCTAGATATACACACTAGTCTCTAATACCCCCCCCCCCTCAAAGAGTACATCCTTCGTGCACCTTTGGGAGTGGAGGTGTGCTCTTTGCGCCAACTGCTGCTAGGAGTGAACTGATCTATACCTCCAAGGAAAAGAAAGAAACTACCTTTTCTCTTGGCTTTGTAAACCCAAAGAATCAAAAGAATTATGATAACTCTTACCTGTGAGCGGTTTAGTCATCATGTCGGCTAGCTGATGCATGCTAGGAACGTATTGGACTTGTATAAGACCTGCCTGTAGCTTTTCACGCACAAAATGACAATTTAACTTGATGTGTTTAGTGCGTTCATGAGAAACGGGATTCCTAGCTATATGTATAGCCGCTAAATTATCACATTTAATGTAACACTCCAACTACAACAATACACTTAATAACCATTTGCAGCGGAAAACATACATCATCACATTACTTAACTCGTTGGTGTTACACGCCGTCAACCACCCACGTGGCTAACAAGGCTAATACATATACATTGTATCGGTCTGATGGACCAGATTCCCGAGCAACCACACATTACAACCTTGTTCCATTTCCCACAACCAATATACACTTACATTCCAACTGTACCGAGTATTTACAAACTAATGCCGATAACAGTTTCGGTCTTACTACTCCTACAATACATAAATTATTTAGACGACTACCCATGCACAACAACTACCCCGTCCTACTCTCTAATGGCCTCCAGCTCCTTGTACCTGAGAACGAAGGAAAGAAAGGGTGGCCCCCAAAGGGCTCAGCACCTTTGCTGGTATGGTAATCCTGCAGCCCGCATGTTACTGGGCCACGCACAACTAATTGTCGTCCAAGCATGCGGTTGATTATATTTGAATCATGCATGGAAACTATAAACACACAACACATTACATACCCGTAACGATGGGGCTCAACCAAACAATCAACACATCAATACTCGTTAGATCACCCATTGTGTTCTTTAACTCTAGAAGGTTTCTCCTCTAATGGAGCTATTTCCTTAATAGACGACACTTACCCACTAGTCGGGTTGTACTTAAATTCCTTTTATGATAGACTGGGATTCATATCCATGATCCACATACTCCACATACACCACATATCCCAGTTTAACATACATACAACATAACTTGGAGGGGGTCACGTGAGGACACGTACCCCGAGATGTGAGTTAGTAATCTCATTGGAGCCTAGGGAATCTTTTTATTCCCAAGATAAGCTTATCATACAATAACATATTGTTCTACGTAGAGCACATGTGTTTACTTAAGATGCGTCGGAAATACTTAGTCCCGAACGCACCGTACACAGTTAGTTAACTTGGTAAGCCTAAAGAATGATTTCACCCTCATGTTAAGCTTGTTACATCACTCATTACCGTCCTGATAGTCGGACGAGTAACTTAACTTAAAGATGGATCGGATATAGTGACCCGAACACACCACACAAACACATGTTCCCCCTAGACCGATCATCAGTCAGAATAGGTAAGCTTTGGAGGAAGCTAGTGGGAGATCATAATCCAAGAAGGAAAACAACCATAACATAACAGAGAGGAAGGTAAAGCAAATATGGATACCCACTCCCAACAACGTGCGACCGGAACAACCGGATTCCTCACCCCCCATAATATATACATATAGTTAAGAGCTCCATTATGGAACTTATCAAATCCACACACCATATGGTATTACAACCGGGTTAAACACACAAGGGAGGTAAACATACTTACACGTACAAACAACACACAACTAACTCGCGCATAGCCGTGGTTAGAACGTCCCAGGGTTTGGGTCGTTAAATCCGAATACCGATCTCTTAATGTGATCCTAGATTTGGTTAGCTAAGGTTTAACACTTTCGAGGTTAAACGGTATCGGAATTAAACACGCCATATAAATGAATTGCTATAAACTCATTACATGCTTTTATCTTACAAGGTGGCAAACACTCAGAAAAACAAGTTGGCATACAAGCCGGTGTAATCCGGTAGGACACAGGTTGTAAGAAAACCATACCTTGGTCCTTGCTGCGAACGTGACCCGCCAAACGTAGTCCCTAAACATGATTAATAATGTCGGTTAATTACCTTATTTGACTTCCGAATTACTAAGTATTTTACATGATTGTATGGCATGTTTTCATGCTTAAACATACCCTTGATTCCCTTTATTATACCCCCTAGGGTTAACTACTTAAACCACTCTTTGTTTGATTTTTTTTATAAGTTTTGGTCTGACCGACCTTATCCAAGGTCGGTCCATTCCAGTGACTTCCGGGTTTGAAAATTTACACTACGACCGACCTTGCTAAGTTCGGTCTCATGGTCGGTCCATTCCAGAACATATTACCGTCAGAAAATTCTACCTCGACCGACCTTGCAAGTTCGGTCCACAAGGTCGGTCCATTCCAGAAACAATTCTCGTTCAAAAATTTAGGTATGACCGACCTTGCAAGTCCGGTCCCCAAGGTCGGTCCATTCCAGAGACTTAATCCGTACCAAAAATTCAAGCCCGACCGACCTTGCAAGTCCGGTCCCCAAGGTTGGCCCATTCCAGAGAGTATTCTGGCTGGGAAAACTGGGCTCGACCGACCTTGCAAGTCCGGTCCCCAAGGTCGGTCTGCTCCAGACCTTTGCTTTTAATTGTCCATTTGACTCCAAGCTTCACCTTATATATCCTAGTATGTTCTAACCTCATTTGGGCACTTCAAACACACCTTTAACCATGCACTAAACTCCTCAAATCACTCACCAAAATCCACTTTAGCCATTACACATATTATTATAAAAATGTTAACACTTGTGATGTTTTTCACTAGGTTTCCAAGTGGTGTTTCATACCTATGATAACCTCTATGCCAAAATGTTTTCTCACCACTATAACATCATCTCCCAAGCAACTTTTCTCACTAACCAAAACTCCTTCATGCCACTCCTTGAAATTTCTCCACAAGTTTATACCTCCTCCTCTTACAAGACATTATCTTTCTCCTTGTCTTTGGTGTATCCCAAAACACTCATTTGATTCCTAAATCCTCCAAGATAGTGCCTAAGTCATTTTAACACTCAAGAACTCCTTAAATCATCCTCTTTCACTAGTAGAACACTTAGTCCTTCCTAGCACTTCCTAGTTCACCAAATCTCATTCAAACATTTAAAACTCCTTGTACAAGAACCATATTTTGACATGGGTTCTACTAGCACATTGTTACATCAAAACACATAGATTTCACCTTATCAAGAACACCAAAATTCATCAAGAACTTTCTCACACACAAAACTTCACCCAATTACACTACATCACAATATAGTGCATAATTTAAATTGCTTGGCACTTAGGCCCTTAAATAGCATAGCTCTTAGGCCCTTAAATTGCATAAACCATAAACACTGAATTTGCCACATTATATTTGCCTTTCACCTGCAAATACATACAACAACACATATGCCCTTAATAATCTCCTTGAGAGCATTTACTAACTCATTTACCAATAGCTCCTTAAGTAGTTTTTAATAAGCAACATAAGCTCATTTTTCCTAATGCATCAAACTGCATTAGGTTAGCACATTTACCTCTTTTCCTTCACAACTTTCTCACTTATTTCTCCTTGCTCTTCCTTGATTAAAATCGACAAGGCTTTGGTTTGCTTGTCAACTTTCTAAGCAATATACAAGCAAGGTAATGAGTATTCAAGCTCCATGCTTAAACCCATTTATAAACCCAAGGTTACATAATGTCTTAAAACATTAAGATGATTGTTTTACCTTGGAAATGGAAGAGAGTTTTAATGAGTAACAAGAGAGGACTCCACCAAGCCATTAGAAGATAGGAATGAAGCTAAAACAAGGCAAAAGAAAACACCATGAAGAGGTGATTTTCGGTCACATATGAAAATGAAAGGAAATGTTGTGTCTCTTAGTTTTTCCTTACCTTGAAGCCAAGGTGATCAACAAGGCATAAAAATATAAGCTCAAGCTCATCCCATGGAGGTTCCTCTTGGCACCGAAATGGAGCTTTTGGAACTTTGAGAAGACAAGGTTGAAGAGCTTGGCAAGACTAGAAGAATGGTGGTCTTAGAATTTGATTTGGTACATGGAGCTATGAGATAATGGCAATGGAAGATGAGAAATGGTAGAAGTGCTGTAGCATAACCGATGGAGAAGAAGAAAAAATTTGGAGACGGTGGGAAATGAAGAAGGAAAGAAGAGAATGAAGGTACGTAGCTAGTTTTAGATATTTAAGTAAAAAGCAAATAGTAACTTTGCTTTATTTCTTTCCTTGCTTATTTGATTGGTTAAGTGTGGTGAGTCACACATGAAAAACTGGCCCCCTCTTTATTTTAGGATGATTCATGGTCTTTGTTTACCAACAAGACAACTTATAATGTCTTATATTATAAACTAGCATAATTTGGTTACTATTCACTAACCAAGGGACATAATTGTGAAATTTTTATTTCCCATTGATTTAGACTTCCTAATGTGATACTAAGTAGTACACATGTAAATTAAAGAGTAATGATGGACATTTAGCCATTAAAACCCATTGACAAGACAATTTTTCAAAAATGTGCTTTAAGACTCCTTAAAGCACATTTTGTGTTTTAACTTGTTTTCAAGCTTGGTTTTCTTTGTTAATTGGTTTAATATGTTCATTAACATGTAAACAAGGTCTTGGTAAGCTTATTAGGTCTTAACCCAGCTTATCCCAAGCTTAGGGCACATTTTCGCCCATATTGTCTTTAAGGTATTTAATTGTGTTTTCTATGGTTTAAATTGTTCACTAATGTTTCTAAGGCACTTTTTAGCCTTAATATACCATAGTATAATGTTTAAAAAACATATAGAGGTTTGGGGTATTTCAATCTACCCCCCTTAAAAGAACTTCATCCTCGAAGTTCACACTTCCCACGCATCATTTGGATTAGAACACGGGGATTGCTTGGAAAATAAAACTTCCATAACCAAACATACTTTACATACAACCTCGGACTTAACGGTCCGGGTAACATATCCACATCCATACATAACATAACATACTTATATGATAACCTCGAACTCAACGGTTCGGGTATCTTAACAACATTGTACTTGCATAATAACCCTCAAACTCTTAGGTCTGGGTAACATAACAACATTCGTACTCAACCACATTAGGACTCAAGGTCAAAATAATATTTATTACATATACCACACAACATGTCTTAGCATGTATCGTAACCAAAAATTCCTTTTTATATGCACTGTGATCTCGCAGGACCCGGTCATGATGGACACCTTCTGGTCCCCGTTCCTTTGGAAGATCAAAACAATCACTTAATTTTTAACATACATACTTCTCATGTCACCGGTCCGAAGACAAAGGCTCATACGTCCTCGGTTCATGAGCAAGTACTACAAAAATATTCTTTGTGAGGTTATGTAGGAGAACTTTTTTTATTTAAAGTATTAATCGAAGGCTTTGAAAATACCAATTGAAAATCCTTTTGAAAAACACAACACAACTCCAAGTCTAATTTATTCTTATTGCATCTTTCCTTAGCGTGGTTATTTGTGACCACTTATAGGGAGCTTCAAGAATCATCCAACCCTGATGTGATCAGCATCAGTGTTGAACTATTCTTCCACCCCAATTTGTGTTCGGTGTCCCTTGATCTCATCAGAATCAAGTTTCACCTCCCACTTCATTTTCAAACAACAACTAATTCAAGCATATACCATTTTCTATCTTTTAATCCTTTTAGTCATAATCATTACATCTCCAACGGTGGAACTCTGTCCATCGATCATCTTCCAGATTCAACTTAAACCAAGTTACCTAGGGAATTTAATTCCCACTAGGTTCTATATCGGTTTCATACCCCTTCATAACTCACAATACTGTATATATACATACTTTTATCAAAATACATACACGGTGTTACATTTAGTATTATACGAACACATACTGTTGGGGTTTTAGCTCCCCGAGAGTTTCTCTACTCCATTACACTTGTACTAACACACAACAGTTATTGGTGGTGTTATTGTATAATGAGGAAGAGATTGAGTTGTTTAAGTGTTAATAAAATGATGATTAAAGGGCTTGGAAGCCAAGGGGAAATAGATGAGTTTGTGCAGAAATTTAATGTATGTTAGTGCTTAAGATTGTTGTGGATATTAGAAATGAGTTGGTGAGCTGAAATTGTGTGTGGGCAATGCTAAAATTATAGGGGAAATTCTGTCAAAATTGTCCTAGAAATTAGATGACTTGAGTTGAGGAAAAAAGAACCTAGAGTAACTAGGTGTTGTAGAGGTGAACTTGAGTTGAGTTGAGTAGAACCTTGGGGGAAGATAAGGCAAGTGTGTGCTAGATGACACTAGTTGAAGGAACATGGAGTGGTAGGAATGAGAACAAAATCTGTAACAAGGAGAACTTAGAAAACTAGAGCAAGTGTTGAAAATTAATTGTTTATTTTGTTATCAGTTGAATTGGTTTAGTGTTAGGTTTACATAATTCTTTTTTTAGGTTTTAAATTTAATTCTGTAGGTTAATAGTATGTAGTTCGTTTATCTTTTCTCTTAATTCAATTAGGATATATTTACATGCTAAGTTTGAATTTGCTTTCTTTTTTAAAATTTTGTTACGTGCTTTTTTTCATTACTCTTTTTTATTCTTGTGTTTATTTTTACTTTGTTTAATTATACGTCAAATTTGATTAGTTAGGATTACTCTTGCTTTCGTTATAGACTTTTAGTATTTATTCTGATTTTTTGCTTTTTGTTTTTTATTTTGCGGTTTGCTTTGTTTATTTTATTTTTGTCATTACTTGAATTGGTTTAGTATAAAGTTACATAATTCGTTTTTTAGCTTTGAATTTAATTCTGTAGGTTTAATAGTATGTAGTTCATTTATCTTTTCTCTTAGTTCAATTAGGATATATTTACTTGATAAGTTTTAATATTTTTTTTCAATTTTATTTGCGTTTTTATTTTTTCTCGAGTCGATTATTTAATTTTATAGTTTTATTTTTGTGTTTTATTTTTGTTTTTTTACTCATTTTGTGTGGTTATGCCTTTGTAGGGGGAAATCACTAAATGGGCTCACCAGACTGAAGTCGTACGGGGCTGAATACACTTCATTTGTGAACCCGTAATATACTCAGCTTACATCTTCATCTTTTTAGCTTATTATATATATATTTTTGTTTTTTACTCATTTTGTGTGGTTATGCCTTTGTAGGGGGGAAATCACTAAATGGGCTCACCAGACTGAAGTCGTACGGGGCTGAATACACTTCATTTGTGAACCCGTAATATACTCAACTTACATCTTCATCTTTTTAGCTTATTATATTATTTTTACAATCCTAATTACGAACAATTAACATACATAAACTAATGAGTTTCTATTCTATCTATAGAGAAGTGCTTAAGATTTCCCCATTCATTGCACGGTATATTGAAAGCGGAGTGGAAGAACCGGTAATATAATCTAACTTTTCTTTTTTCTTTTACACTTTGTATTTCCACCAAATATTGAAATTTGGTATGATGAATAAATTTGGTATTAGTTTGATTTGTGATGGAAATTTGTGTTGTTGAATGATTGGTGAATGCTTAATAATAAGCATGGGATAGATAAAATTATGCAAAGGTCATGCTGATTTTTTTTAACAAAATCTCTTTGTAATTAATATTGTTTGATGTATGTGTATATGTATAACAATATCTAAATTTTGTCTTTATCAGGTCTCACCACATTTAAGTCCGTGAACCACCTCTCTTATTTTCCACCTTCTTCCGTCACCGTTGCAGTTTCCTTTTCTGTGTACAAGTAAGCAACTAAACTTTGCTTTTTGTTTGATCATTGAGATTATGTATTCAGATAATATAGGTGCTAGTATATAATTTAGGTTGAAACCTTAGAGTTAGAGTAGCTAGCTTATTTAATATGCATACAGTCACGCTTCGTTAATCGTACCGTTTTGTATTTCAAATAAAGTATGGAGCGTGACTGGATGTACGGTGAGCGAGGGGATCACTATCGCAACATGTTGAAAGAGTTTTGCAAAGCGGCAGTGCAGCACAAGGACATGACAAAGGCGGAGAAAATACCTTGTCCTTGTGTTGACTGCGGTGTCTTAAGGAAATTTACAAACATTGTGGAAATTGAATTCCATCTGAAGACTCGCGGTTTCATGCCACACTATAAGAGATGGATTTTTCATGGAGAAAGTGTTGAACATAATGTCGGGTCCTCGTACATTAATGAAAGGGAGAGGATGAGAACCGACCACACATTTGATTTTGTCGAGTCGGAACCGATCCCAAATGCTTCCGGAGTCAATGACAGTGAACCGACTTATCATGATGAGCAAATAATGGAGATGCTTGATAACGTTGAGAATAATTTTGTCGATCGACCGGATGAGTATCAAAGGTTGTTGGACGCATCCAAGACGGCATTGTATCCTACGTGCACTAAGTACACGAAATTGACGGCTATATTGAATTTGTTCAACCTGAAGGGAAGATATGGATTGAGTGACAAAGGTTTCTCGGCATTCCTCGAGCTGATTCATGATATGCTACCGGATGAGAATGGTCTCCCTACCACCACCTATGAGGCAAAGAAATGGGTGTGTCCAATGGGAGTAGAGTACAAAAAAATTCACGCGTGTCCAAACAACTGTGTGTTGTACAGGGGTGAATACGCACATCTGGACACTTGCCCGAAATGTGCGTTGTCCCGGTATAAGCATAAAGATGGTGAGTACTCCTCCGTTCAAAAAAAAAGCCCTCCAGCTAAATTACTGTGGTATTTGCCGATTATACCCAGATTCAAACGGTTGTTTGCGAATCCGAAAGATGCAAAGAATTTACGATGGCACGCAGAGGGTAGAAAGAGTGATGAGAAATTAAGACATCCAGCAGATGGACCTCAGTGGAGAAACATCAATAGACGGTTCAAAGAACATTTTGGAGGTGAAGATAGGAATTTGAGGCTTGGGCTATGTACTGACGGGATGAACCCGTACGGCACATTAAGCAGTCAACACAGTACTTGGCCCGTTTTACTAGTGATCTACAATTTGCCTTCGTGGTTGTGTATGAAACGCAGGTACATAATGTTATCACTTTTGATATCTGGCCCCAAGCAGCCAGGTAATAATATTGATGTATACCTCGCCCCATTGATTGATGATTTGAAGTTGCTGTGGAATGAGGGAACCGTTGTGTATGATGCTTATGCAAGGGAAAATTTCACGCTCAAGGCGTTGTTGTTCTGTACGGTCAACGATTTCCCTGCATACGGGAACTTGTCTGGATACACTGTGAAAGGAACATTTGCATGTCCGGTGTGCGAGGATGACACATGTTCGGACCGTTTACAAAATTGTGGTAAGAATGTTTACATGTGTCATCGACGTTTTCTACCTGAAGATCACCCTTATCGTAAGAAGAAGAAACTGTTCAATGGTGAGGCCGAGACTCGAGTGGCCCGTCTACCTTTGACCTCTGAGGAAGTGTATGCAAAGGTTAAGGACATTGTGAACGTCTTTGGAAACACATCGAAACCGGCAAAGAACATTTGGAAAAAATGCTCTATCTTCTGGGATTTACCGTATTGGCGTCACCTGCCTGTCAGACACTGTTTGGATTTCATGCACATCGTAAAGAATGTTGGTGAGGCAGTGAGTGGGACTTTGCTCAACATACCCGGCAAAACGAAAGACGGATTGAAAGTGAGAAAAGACATGCAAGCCATGGGTATAAGGAAAGAGTTACACCCACAGGAGAATGAGAGACGAATATACCTACCTCCTGCATGCTACACACTTTCAAAGAATGAGAAGATCAGCTTCTGTAAATGTCTACACTCGGTAAAAGTACCATCTGGATATTCTTCAAACTGGAAGAATATTGTATCAATGAAGGATTTGAAACTGTTAGGCATGAAATCTCACGATTATCATGTATTGATGTTACATCTTCTGCCAGTAGCAATCCGTGGGATATTGCCAAATGATGTCAGAAATGCGTTAACCAGATTGTGTTTCTTCTTCAATGCTGTCTGCTGCAAGGTAATTGATGTAAACTCTCTCGATGATCTACAACGTGAAATTGTGGTAACATTATGTCAATTAGAGATGTATTTCCCACCATCATTCTTTGACATAATGGTGCACTTGATAGTCCACATTGTTCAAGAGATCCAATTTTGTGGTCCGGTCTACTTACGCTACATGTACCCTTTTGAACGATACATGGGTATTCTAAAGGGTAGAATGAGGAATAGATATCGACCAGAAGGGAGCATAATTGAAGCAACGGTGACTGAGGAAGTCACAGAATTTGTGACTGATTATCTGAATGAAGCAGAATCAATCGGTATCCCAAAACCAAGACACTACGGCAGATATAAAGGCAAAGGTGTCATTGGAAGAAAGATTGTGCAAGTACCAAGTCAACTGATTCATCAAGCACATCTGTTTGTGTTACAACACCTTGAGGCTGTTGAACCCTTCTTTGATACTCATATGAATGAGTTGAGAACAAAATCCTACCAGAAACCATCTTTGGCTTACGAAAGAACAAAACCGACTGTTTGTCCAATGGTTCAAATATTATGTCTTTGAAAAAGCGTCATCAAATTCAGAAGTTCTCAATGAGGAAATCAGATTTTTGGCAATAGGACCTGAACCTAATATTGTATCATTTGAGGGGTATGACATTAGTGGGTATACTTATTACACTGCACGCCAAGATGCTAAATCAATAAACCAGAACAGTGGAGTAAAAATAGAAGCGGCATTCAATGAGTACCACATCGGTAACCAGTCTCAACCAGTGAGGAGCTCCAGTTGGTATTACGGTGTTATCGAGGACATTTGGGAGCTAGACTACCATATTGATTCGTTTTTAGTGTTCCGCTGCAAATGGGTGGACAACCGACGTGGAATCCAAAACGATGGAGGTCTTACCTTGGTTGATCTCACACGTGCCAGTTTTAAGGATGATCAGTTTGTTATGGGAAAAGATTGTGACCAAGTGTGGTATGTTCAGGATCCAAAAGACTCCAGATGGTCTTGTTCTTCCAGGTAGAAGACCAGTTCAGATTGAAAATGAAAATGAGGATGATGATGATGAGAATGAGACGATTGAAGGAACAACATTGTTTCCTACGGGGTTGCGGGATTTAAATGTTGATACTCAAAACGACTTGATTTATGCACGATCAGACCATGACGAGGGTTTTTGGGTTGATAACACCAAAACATAGAAGTATTTATGGTAATGTTATGTTTACTATTTTCTTGACTTGTTCAACATTTGTCTTTACATTATAAATTCATCCAATTAATTTGACTAACTTATCTTTACTGCAGTGGCTGATCACCCTATGGACCAGCCCATTGAAGAAGCTGATCCTCATCAGCAGAGACCAGCAAAACGGGCCACACGAGGAGGAAAGAAGGGGAAGAGAACTCACCCACCGGAGGATGAGGCTTGTCCATCACAGCAGGTGACAGAGCCACCAGCTTCCTCCTCCTCCGGACAGAAGGTGAAGAAGAGAGGTGCCACCCGTGCACTGAAGGCAATTAAAGGCCCCCCCACGAAGCCTTTGCAGTTCAATGAGTTCAACCAGCCATACGGTAATTGGAAGCATGATTATACTGCATATGCTGGCCACCTGGTCAAGACTTACTGCGACATAAATCACAATTGGAAGCAAGTGCCACAATCATTGAAGGACACTATGTTTGGGCTTCTTCAGGTGTGTTATTTTTTTATAATATGTTATATAATTTTAGAGTTTCTCGTTACTTGTGTTACTAAATGACTAATAATTGTTTATGTAGAGTCGTTTCTGCATTGATCCTTCTCTTAAGGAGGATATACTGAAAAAAATGGGGCGACAGTTCCGCGACCATAGGAAAAGCCTCTCTGACAAGTACATTCATGGTGCTGCGTATCAAGACCCTGAATCGGATGATGCAGAAAGAGGCGATGAACTGCCACCCTGGGAGGCGTACGAGGGCATCACTGAGGAGCAGTGGAGCAGTGGACGCGGTTTGTGGAGTATCGTCACACGCCAGAGTACCAGGTAGAGCTAATATTCAACGCTGTCTTTTATACATTTTGGCTGTTTTATTTGCTTATTTGTATCTTACACGTTACATATGTATTTGTAGGCGGTTCGTGCAAAACAGCAGGCAAATGCGAAGAAAAATCTATACCCACATCACTTAGGTGGTAAAAGCATTGCCGAACGCGTACCAGAGTGGGAGCAAAAGGGCTTGCTTCCACAGGATGTGGCTCCTAGCGACAGAAGGATGAAGGTGTGGGAGTTGAGTCGAGTGCCAAAAAACTCGACGCCGGAAAATCCTCAGTACGATGATGCCACGAGAGAGATTATAAATCAAATGGTATCTAATTTCGGTTCATAATTTTAATTTTTGTTTGTGTACCTGTATATTAATGAATTTTGTTAATTTTGTGTTTTATAGGAAGAGTTAAACTCTCAAGTTACTGAGGGTTCTTGGGCTCCGAACAGACAATATGATCCCCTTTCTCGTGCTCTTGGAAAGGTGGATCATCCTGGTCGCGCTATTGGTTTTGGTGGACAAGTTGGTATCCGCTAAGCTTTTGGCAATCCGGGGTCTAGGAAAGGCTCACAAGGAAGGATGATCAGCTATGAGGAACATTTGAAGGTTACTGCTGAGATGGAGCAGAGGCTTATGCAGAATGTTCAGCATTTGGTTGCAGAGGAGATGACAAAAATACGCTCACAGATGTGCAGTAGTCAGGAGGTGACTAGACCAGCCCATGCACCATCAGCTGATAGGGAGGAGGGCACACTAGTACGCTAGAGTAGTGTGCAGTCGATAGATCCATATCCATGTGGATCTATTAAGGTTTAGTCACATTAACTTAGAAAATAAATTATTTATTATCATCTATTTACTTCGATTGTGTTCGTTTAACCCTTCTTTACTTAATGTTCAGGAACCCTGTTTATGCACGTTGTTCATGCCGATGGGAGGTGAGGATATTATGGTGGTGTGGGGTAAATTGTTTCCCTCATCTCGTACAGACACCGTCTGTAACACCCCATCCAACAACAAACACACTTAACAACAAACTGCAGCGGAAAACAAACTTCAACACATTACCTAACTTCTTGGTGTTACACGCCGTTAACCACCCACGTGGCTAACAAGGCTAATACATATACATTGTACCGGTCTGAAGGGCTAAATTCCCGAGAAACTACACAGTACTATCCCTTTCCATTAACAACAACAACAACATACACCTTTCAACTATACCGAGTATTTATAAACTGATGCCGATAACAATTTCGGTCTTACTAACCTACTGAATATATACACTTAAACGATTACCCATGTACAACGACTACCCGTCCTACTCTCGAACGGCTTCCAGCACTTCGTACCTGAAATAAGAAAAGAAGAGAAAGGGTGGCCCCCAAGGGGCTCAACACCTTTGCTGGTATGGTAATCCCGCAGCCCACATGCTACCGGGCCACGCACAACTAATTGTCGTCTTAGCATGCGGTTGATTATATTTGAATCATGCATGTAACTATAAACACACATCACATAACATCTCGCCTCAACGGGCTCAGCAAACGGATAATACTTCCTTACTTGATAAGTCACTCATGGTATTCATTATCCCTAGAGTGTTCCTCCTCTAATGGAGCTACTTCCTTAATGTACGTCACTTACCCTTAACTCGGGTTATCCTTAAACGCCTCTCATCACAATCTGGGATTCATTTCCATGATCCACACACTCCATATATTACAACATATAACATTCCTCACATAACAAAACACAACAACACTTTCACGTTTCAACGTGCACATAATAACATCGCAATAGAAATTGCATTACAACAACATCACATACATAACGGGAATGGTTCTCTTAGGAACCGACCCAAACATTGCTTATACACTGGTGAGCCTAGAGAATGTTGCGAGTCTCATGATAAGCTCGTTACATAACTCGTTACCGTCTCGTTAAATGGACGGATAACTTAACACAAGGTGTCTCGGATATAGTGATCCAAGCACACCGAACAAACATAACATAATATGCCCCTGTGGCCCGACGTGAGTCAGTAATAGCCTTGGTTAAGCTAAAGGGAAGGTTGGGAACCAAACTGAAAAACAACCATAACATACGGAGAGGATCGAACCTGCTATGACAACGACCCCCATACTTACACGCGTGGCCGGAATAGACCGGACTCCTCACTTCCCCCGTTAGCACTTGTCAGAAGTTCATCATTGAACTTAGTTAAACAATCACAACATTGGGTTAAGTCTTGTTAGACACACACAAGGGAAGGGAGAGTCATACATTCACACACAAACATCGCACACGAACATCACATAACCAACTCACACATAGCCGTGGTTAGAACGTTCCTTAGGTCGGAAACATTGTTACCGGATACCGTTCTCCTACGTTTACCTAATAGTGGTTAACTAGCCCTTCAAGCGCATTCGAGGTTACCGGTATCGGCACGTAAACATACAACAACAATAACGACTGTAAACTCGTTTCATGATTTATCTTATAACGTGGCAAACATACAGAAAAACATATTGGCATACAAGCCGGTGTAATCCGGTAGGACACAGGTTGCAAGAAAACCATACCTGTCACCGGAGTCCACTTTACCACGTCCACTTATGTTCCTCGAGCAATTCTCGAACAACTGACAACATTACATGTACTTTTATTAACATTGGGGTAACATATTTGTTTAAAGTCTAATGCTATAACTTTTCCCCGTTGACTTGGTTAAATAACTTTACATTCTTTAACATGTTTCACTCTTTCATTTTACTTCAATTTTTACCCACCAAATGTGACTATAACTCACCTAACATGTCCTACGCAACCTTAAACATCACTATCCATCAATCTCCATCATAGACATCTTTTAATAACCTAAAACAACATTTTAGAGTGGTCCGGGACTTGGTCCTTACCTTAAGTCCCGGACCAACACTTAGTGAAACTCTCGGGTGATTTTACAGACTGGTCCGGGACCTTGTACTGACCCCAAGTCCCGGACCAGAACATTGGTGAAACTCGTCCCTTTTTTGTGTATGGTCCGGGACATTATCCACTACCTAGGTCCCGGACCACTGTAACAGAACTCCCAAACTTGACATTTTCAAGTCTTGTTTCATCTATTCTCCACCTCTATTAATTACCCAAACTTTACATGAACTTAGGCATATTCTAATACCAAAATATCACTTTGATTCTCCTTACAACATTGTCTTGTTTTTTTTTTGCATAATTTTGGGCCGTCCGACCCACCGTCCGACCCACAGCTGGGTCGGACCGTTCCAGAAACTTTTCCCGTCTTTTAAATACACATGTCCGAGCCCATGCGACCCAACCATCTGGGTCGGACCATTCCAGAGACTTCAACAAGTGACTAAACAGAGCTGTCCGACCCACAACTGGGTCGGACCACTGGGTCGGACAACATCATAGTTTGTCCAAATTTTGTCAAATTTTCTCCAAACTTTTCCTCTAGCCTCCTAATGTGTTCTAACATCATTTGGCACTTCAAACACACCTTTAGTCATATGCTAAACTCTTTAAATCACTCACCAAAACCATTTTATCATTCACAAGTTACTTACAAAATTCCTAGCACTTGGAATGTTTTCTCCTTAAGATTTCTAGGTGGTATTTCACCTATAATGACCATTATACCAAGGTGTTTCCTCTACACCTTAACATCTTCTCTCAAACTTCTTTTCTTACTAACTAAACCCCCTTTTCACATCTTACCTAAACATCACTTATTCCTTGGATATCAACATTACCTAAACCTTAAACAACTTCCTAGTTCACCAAAACTTACCTAAAACACTTAGAACTTCTTACACATTTTCCAAATTTTGCCATAGCTTCTCTTGCATATACTCACATCCAAACACTTAGGTTTTTACCTTATTTCATTCAAGAACGCCTAAAATCCATCAAACACATTTTTATACACAAACTTCACACATTTAGCACTACATCACAATATAGTGCATAACTTAAATTGCTTGGCACTTAGGCCCTTAAATAACATGGCTCTAAGGCCCTTAAATTGCATAAACCGTAAACACTGAATTTCCACATAAATAATGCCTTTGACCTGCAAATACACCCAACATTACATATGCCCTTAATAAACTCCTTGAGAGCATTTCACTAGGTCATTCACCTTTGGCTCCTTTGATCATTTTAACAAGCAATATAAGCTCATCTCTCCTAAGGCATTATACCACATTAGGTTAATATGTTTACCTCTTTTCCACACAACCTTCTTTCTTGTTTCCTTGTTTAAAAATCGGCTAAGCTTAGTTGCTTGTCAACTTCTAAACATTACACAAACAATGTGATGAGTATTCAAGCTCCAAGCTTAATCTCATTATAAACCCTAGGTTTTGCATTGTTCAAAGAGCATTAAGATAGTTGTTTTACCTTGGTCTTTGAAGGGAATTGGAATATCTACCAAAAGAGGACTCCACCAAGTCCTTGAAAGATTCAAATGGAGCTAGAACAAAGCAACACAATGAGCACCATTAATGGTGATTTTCGATCAAGGTAAAAACATGGAGGAAACTTCATTTTTCTTTGAGTTTCCTTACCTTGAAGCAAAGGAGAGTAATAATATGTAGAAATACAAGCTCAAGCTCCTTCAATGGTGGAACTCCATGGCACCGAAATGGTGGTCTTGGAATTTTAAGAAGATAGAAATGAAGAGCTTGATGAGAGGAAGAGATTGGTGGTGTGTTGTTTTTGATTTGGTTAAGTGAGCTAGGAAATATGGCAAGGAAGATGGCATTTGGTGCTGTTGCTGTAGCATCACCGTGAGAACAGAAAGAAGAGAGGTAGAAGAGAGCTTAGAAGCCGAGTGAAATGAAGGAGGAAGGGAGAAATGAGATTGGTTTGCTTTTGAAGATATTTATAACTTAAAGCAAATAGTAACCTATGAGTCATCTTTATTCACTTAACAAGTTAACATGTTTGGTGACTCATTACTACAAAACCGGCCCCCTTTATCATTAAGGGTATTATAGTCTTTGTTGGTCAATTTAATTACTTATAACAACATATGTTACAATAGCTTATAAAAATCACTATTCACAAAAACAAGGCACATAGAAGTGAAAATTTTGATTTCCCATTGATATAGCCACCCAAATGTGATACTATAGTACACATATAATTTAAGAGTAATGGTGGACATTTAGCCACTCAAAACTCATTTACAAGACAATTTTTCAAAAACGTGCTTTAAGACTCCTTAAAGCACATTTTGTGTTTTAACTTGTTTTCAAGCTGGTTTTCTTTAGTGATAAGCCGCAGACTTATCATATTTTATGCACTAGATTTAGTATTATATTTATCTAAATAAAGTTATATTTATGTTATTTATGCTTATTATGTGTTAAAACATAATATTTGTACAGATTTATGTTTTTATGAGTTTTCTGTGCAAGGAATGATTTTCTAGGCAAAAGTTCAGTTGAAGCCGGACTCCATGCCGGGTAGTTTCTGCACGGCAGTACAGAACAGAAAGAAGCCTTGCCGGATGTGATGCCGGGTAAATGCTATCCGGCATGAGTGTAAATCGCCTCGATTGACCATACGACAGCACTTGTGATCCACGTGTTTTCCAACCGCTGCCGGGTGTGATGCCGGGTAATTCCTACCCGGCATAAGCACTGTTTCGCACGGACATCGACGGTTTCGACCGTTAACGGTTGGGCACATTTCCCACGTGTGCCGGCTATTTGGGACCCGGCACGACGCCGGCAAAGACACATTTAATGCCTATAAATAGGCCGAGGTAGGCTACAACTTGGCACACTTCAACACCCATATACACTCCACTCACAACTCCAATTCCGCCACTCCATTGTTGGTGTCCAAGGAAGTTTCTACAGTTCCATCCACGCGAGAAGAAGAAGATCCTGTCGGGTTAAGGCTATGACCATTCCCTTCTCCCCTTTGTATTCTCTTGTAGTTGTGTGGGTGGGGATGTAGAACTCCTTGCTTATTCTTGGTTAGGGATGAATTCCTTTTGTAAAACAATATGATTTCTTTAAATAATTTTCAAGTTATTTTGAGTAAGGTCTTATTGAAAGAGAATAGGTTGATCTCTTTTCTCTTCATGCAATTCTTACTTGTGGAAGACAAGTCCCAAGTAAGATAGGTTAGACTCTCTTAATGGTCTTTCTACTCTCTTCTTATGAATTAAGAGTTAGTAGTGAGAGTGAGAATTAACCCACATTTCCCATTACTTTGTTCATTTCGTGGCATGATATATGCTCGGATTGTTAATAGGTAGTGAGTCTTCTGTTTTCTACTCGGAAACTGGAGAAAGAGTATGCATTATGACTATGCCGGATGCACTGCCGGGTGGCCAATGTCCGGCATATTCAATGTCTTTGAATATGCCGTGCAAGTGGTATCCGGCAGGACACCCGGCGTGTTCAATTGTTGGTTAATTCGAAGGCCTGTGTTTATGTTGAGAATTCATATTGATGCTTAGATGGTTTTAATCCCTTAATCAAGAATAAACTCATTGTAAATACCACTTAGTTTAGTTAGTTTTGATTAGGATTAGAAAACATTTCAATTTCCCCCTTGTCTTAGAATAGGTATTACCGGATTAGGACTAATTTTCTAAAGTCCCTTGGGTACGATACTCTCGGTCGTAATATATTTACACTATACTCCGACTGGGTTTTATTTGCTACCCGTAGTAGAGTTGTAGGATTAGTTATTATTTATTCTTTTTATATATAGTTTATCCTAACAATTCTCAGTTAGCAAATTGGCGCCGTGCCGGGGACTTGGAATTAGTCCAAGTCCTAAATTCGGTAAAACGCCCTATTCTTTATTCTTTGATTCTTTGATTCCTTGATTCTTTAATTTATTTTTGCACTTAGTTTGCAGATTTGAATGTGCCGTGCGAAGTGCCGGGCATCTGTCACCCGGCTAACGCGGAGGAGAAGTCCGATGCCGGATAGGATTTGCCCGGCATCATGTCCGGCATATTCAAATTGTTTTCAAAATTTCATACGCTGTTGAGTTTAACAAATCTTAATGTATTCTTGTTACTCCTTTCATTATTTTCCTCTTATATGAGTCCCTATACTATGTTCTTTATTTTGAATTTCGATTTTTGCGCATGCCGTGTATTGTGCCGGGTTTGCTACATACGGCATTAGTGGAGGAAGTCCACTGCCGGGTAAGATTCGCCGGCACTCTGTCCGGCAGTACCAAAAATTTAATTCTTCTTGTATTTTCGAAGTCTAATTAAGACAGTATATTAATTCTTTTATTAATACAAAGTATTATAATGTTATGTCTTGTCCTCTTATATTTCAAAGGTGAATGCTTCTTCGGTCAACAAGTACTCCTGAAAATTTAGCCAACTTTGATCCGGAGATCGAGAGAACCCTGCTTCATACTTTAAGGCAACAACGAATTCTACAAGAAGCAGATCCTACACCAATGGCAACACCTACCGTCCGTAACATAAACCGGCCTTCTAACCAAGGCCAGAAACCAGCAATCGACCTTCCTATCCTTCCTCAAACCGAATACGATGAATGGCAGAAACTTAAGCCATATCATCAAATTAGATGCATAAAAGAGTTAGGATTGTTCGATGGTACGAATCCGGACGATGCTTTGCTCCACGTCACCAAATTTCTACAGCATACAAACAGCCTAACCTCCACAAACAATGTCCTCCAATACGCCAGACTTGCTCTCTTCCCCCATAGTCTTATGGGGAACGCCAGCAAGTGGTACCACAGTCTAACCCCCAGTACCATCACCACATGGGAGGACATGGCAACCAAATTTTATGACAAATTCATGCCCCCTAGTCGCACCCTGGAGATGATCGCCGACATTTACAACTTCAGACAACCTAGCTCGGAGAACATCTGTGAGACTTGGGACAGATTCAAAGGGTTGTTGCGCACATGTCCACCCACGGCCTCACCAAGGAACAACTATCTCAGTTGTTTACAAGGGATTGGTCAACCAATGCAAGACCATGATCCTTTCCTCCCTTGGTGCAGATATATTAAAGAAGCCTGGAGATCAATTCCTTAGTGGAGTTGAATCTCTTTGCGAAGAGATTAGAGAATGGGCCACCGGTGGAACAAGGGGTAGTACCGCTGGTTTGTATCAAGTGGGAGAGGGCGACTCCAAATTCGACAAATTGATGCAAAGTCATGAGCAGTTATTGGAGAGTAATGCCCAGACGTCAACAAAGGTTAGCGCTCTACAGAAAGTGGTGGAGCAAATAGCAATGAACAAACTTCCTCAACAAGCGAACGTGGTTAGTGCACGACCGCACGCTTTGAGCCCTGCCATTCCAGACTTTCAGAATGTTGAGGAAAGTCAACTACGTGAGTAACCAAGGGTATCGGCAGCCATGGCAACAGGGGAACCAACCCCCTCAACACTTCCAGAGTCAAGCCGGCTACCAGGGAGGTCCAAGACAATTCAGACCATCCCACCCTGCATCATCATCAGAGGCTGAAATGGCTGAACTTCGTGACATGATGTCAGCCCTGATGAATAAGACCCAGGATACTCAAAATGAGATCTCGACCATTCGCAAGGAGCACAAATCGTTGCAGTTGCAGTTACAGCAACTTCTGATGCAACCACGACAGCAAGGTCAGCTCCCGTCCCAAACGCAAACCAATCCATGGGAGCATGCGAATTTGGTCACTATCCTGCCAAGGATCTCAGATAACGCCAAGTAGCCTAAAAGGCTAAGTGTAGGGCGGTTCCTCCTCACACCTTCACTATCAAACAGGGGAGCCCTTCGTATCATTTAATTTTTCTCTTTTAATTTTATGTTATTGTTTTTTTACATTGCTTTCATTCTAGTTGTTTTAAGTTTCAAAAAAAAAAGAAAAAAAGAAGTTTTATTTATTGTTTCTTTCGAACACTGGGGACAGTGTTCCTGCCAAGTGTAGGGCAGGGACCCCCCTTAAAAAAATAATAAGTTTTTAGCAATATGCATAAGTTTTGCGTTTTATCAATGTTTTACTAAAACTTTTTGCATGTTTTTTCGAGATAAGATTAGGAATGACTAAAAGCTTGTTCTCTCAAGAGGTAAGCTCTCTAATGACTCATAGATTCCTGTTTTTAACTTTTTGATTCTCTTTTAACATGAGTACATGATCTTTCTCCTAATTCTTTCCTTTATGTACTTATGGGTGTTTAACTTTTTTTCCAAATTGTGAAAAAATATTTTGGGTGAAAATCTTAAAAAGGGTTTTTGTGCAAAAGAAAGAAGAAGAAGAAAAATAAAAAAAGAAAGAAAAAAATCTTCTTCCAAAGGAAAAGCATTATATTCCTAGAGGTTGCAAAATGCCTCAGAATAAAAGCAAGAAACGAGAGTTTTTCCTTTTATTTTTCTCCTAAATTCCCGTTCTTCAATGCAAAAAAAAATCATGGTTGATTCAGAAACTCTTGCAAAATAGGGCTGATTCATAAAACCATTGATGAGAGTCTTGGCCACATTCAGAAACTCTTGAAAAATAGAGCTGAATGATGGAAACCGGAAAAAGGAGAGATTACAAAAATCCCTTATGCAAAATAGCCCAAAAGTTTTTGATCGATTTTGAAATTCCTTGTTTTATACCCATTAGTATGTTTTGACAAGATAAGGTAGATTAAGTGATACTTATGAATTAGAGTCATATAGTTGGAAATATTTATCTACATTTTCATTCTAGAGTTTATCTGTTTTGTGCATAAGTATTTAGTCCTTTCTAAATCTTGTTTTGCTCGAGGACTAGCAAAAGGTAAGTGTAGGGCCTTGATAAGCCGCAGACTTATCATATTTTATGCACTAGATTTAGTATTATATTTATCTAAATAAAGTTATATTTATGTTATTTATGCTTATTATGTGTGTTAAAATATAATATTTGTACATATTTATGTTTTTATGAGTTTTCTGTGCAAGGAATGATTTTCTAGGCAAAAGTTCAGTTGAAGCCGGACTCCATGCCGGGTAGTTTCTGCACGGCAGTACAGAACAGAAAGAAGCCTTGCCGGATGTGATGCCGGGTAAATGCTATCCGGCATGAGTGTAAAATCGCCTCGATTGACCATATGACAGCACATGTGATCCACGTGTTTTCCAACCGCTGCCGGGTGTGATGCCGGGTAATTCCTACCCGGCATAAGCACTGTTTCGCACGGACATCGACGGTTTCGACCGTTAACGGTTGGGCACATTTCCCACGTGTGTCGGCTATTTGGGACCCGGCACGACGCCCGGCAAAGACACATTTAATGCCTATAAATAGGCCGAGGCAGGCTACAACTTGGCACACTTCAACACCCATATACACTCCACTCACAACTCCAATTCCGCCACTCCATTGTTGGTGTCCAAGGAAGTTTCTACAGTTCCATCCACGCGAAGAAGAAGAAGATCCTGTCGGGTTAAGGCTATGACCATTCCCTTCTCCCCTTTGTATTCTCTTCTTGTAGTTGTGTGGGTGGGGATGTAGAACTCCTTGCTTATTCTTGGTTAGGGATGAATTCCTTTTGTAAAACAATATGATTTCTTTAATATAATTTTCAAGTTTATTTTGAGTAAGGTTCTTATTGAAAGAGAATAGGCTGATCTCTTTTTCTCTTCATGCAATTCTTACTTGTGGAAGACAAGTCCCAAGTAAGATAGGTTAGACTCTCTTAATGGTCTTTCTACTCTCTTCTTATGAATTAAGAGTTAGTAGTGAGAGTGAGAATTAACCCACATTTCCCATTACTTTGTTCATTTCGTGGCATGATATATGCTCGGATTGTTAATAGGTAGTGAGTCTTTTGTTTTCTACTCGGAAACTGGAGAAAGAGTATGCATTATGACTATGCCGGATGCACTGTCGGGTGGCCAATGTCCGGCATATTCAATGTCTTTGAATATGCCGTGCAAGTGGTATCCGGCAGGACACCCGGCGTGTTCAATTGTTGGTTAATTCGAAGGCCTGTGTTTATGTTGAGAATTCATATTGATGCTTAGATGGTTTTACTCCATTAATCAAGAATAAACTCATTGTAAATACCACTTAGTTTAGTTAGTTTTGATTAGGATTAGAAAACATTTCAATTTCCCCCCTTGTCTTAGAATAGGTATTACCGGATTAGGACTAATTTTCTATAAGTCCCTTGGGTACGATACTCTCGGTCGTAATATATTTACACTATACTCCGACCGGGTTTTATTTTGCTACCCGTAGTAGAGTTGTAGGATTAGTTATTATTTTATTCTTTTTATATATAGTTTATCCTAACAATTTCTCAGTTAGCATTTAGTAATTGGTTTAATATGTTTATTAACATATTTATAAGGTATAGGTATGACCATTAGGTCTTTTACAAATTTATCCCAAGCTTAGAGCACATTTTAGCCCATATTAACTTTAAGGTATTTATTTATGTTTTGTTTGGTTTTATTGTCTACCAAGGTTTCCTGAGGACTTGATTAGCCTTATAAAATCATAATTAAATATTATTAAGTCTTGGCAGGCTCTTTGGGTCCTAACCAAGTTCACTCCTAGCTTAGAGCATGTTTTTGCCCAAACTGTATCTTAGTGCTTTATTGCATTTTTACTATGGTTTAAATTGTTCACTGATGTTTCTAAGGCACTTTTTAGCCTTTACATACCATAGTTTGATATTTAAACCACATATCAAGGTTTGGGGTATTTCACCGTCGGCAGTGAACCACTACGGCAGGGGTATGTCCGGGTGCTTGTAGATGATTATGTGACAGAGTATGGTGATGTTGCTATACCGGTACCTCTGGGACAGAGAAACATACTTCGCTCTGTTCAAACAGCTACAATCCAATGTCCGGGTACATGGGTCAAAATCTCGGGCCAGGTAAACACAATTAACGCTTACTCTAAAATTATAATTATCCGATATTTCAATTAGTATATGGTTTAGAGTGAGTCACTTAAACTTAATTAATCAACAAATTAGGAAAATGTCAAGTAAAAAAAAAACTTCTAAAGGAAAAGGAAAAAGTGTTGCCACACCAGCTCTCACGGGGGCATCCTCCAATTTCATGATGAGACCTGCCTTAGTAGAGAAGAACATATTGGAGGGGTTATCACAGAACATGAGACTTCTGCACTCGGCCTTGTTGATGACGTCACCTCAGTGTGATAGGATCCAAGTGGAGGATAGCCAGGGTCTTTTTCACCATCACGAACTCGAAGGACGGACTCATACGTTCGATATATATATGTCCGACTTCGTTGATGTATTCAAGAGAGACTGGTTAAATGTGTCGATTCTGAAGTCATCTAGCATGTGAGCGATCTCATACCTTTTCCTATATTAATGAAATACTTGAATTAGTTTTTGTACTTTAACGCAGTTCACTGATGTTGTTGTCTTTATGGTGCAGGCATGTGCATTCCAAGGCGATACGAGATCATCAAACTGCCAGCTTCGGATTCCTATGCCCTGATACTTGCAGTGAAGTGACTATGTCAATGGATCCTGAAGGTCTTTTGCGGTACGTGACGAACACAATATATGAATGTGCAGACAAGTCATACATTATGCTGCCATATTATCAAGGGTAAGTCATACTTCCATATCTAATTACGTTTTATTTATAAGTTATGTTATCCATGTTATGATTTCAATTTTATTCATCACGTGAGCAGTCGTCATTGGTCGTTGTAGGTTTTGGTCATGAAATACCCGAGAGTCTTACAGTTCGACTCACTTGGTAAGAGTGCCAAGAAGCCAGCGATAGCAGCGGCTCTAAAGAGGTGAGCTATTTAAATTATACAACAATTGTCATAACTTAATAAATTGTTTCGTTAAATTTGATTAATTTGTGTATTACATTCAAACTATTTATTTTGTATAGTGGCTTCCAAGCTGCACTGTGTGCATTGCAAAAGACACCGAAGAACATCCCTTGGACTGCAGTGAATGTAGTTTTACTTATTTTGTGCAAATAGTTAACATGTTAATAGTAGACCTGCAAGTATGACTGATAACGTAATGTGTGAATGTATAGTGTCCAGTACAGCCTGGTGGATCAGAATGTGGTTACTATGTTATGAGGTTTATGCATGACTTAGTAGCATCATCCAAGTTTTTGCCAGAAAAATCATTGGACATGGTATAAAACTATCTTTGAAAGTCTTGGTTTATATGTATTTTTATTCTTTGTCATTCTTGTGTAGTGTCTCATTAACTATTCATTTTTGTTTGTTCAAGGCTTTCGAAGAAATCGTGGGCATTGGAAATTATGAAGATAGGCACATATCTGAAATCCTCGAGGATTGGGCAGAATTTATCTCCATCGACGTACTTAGTTGATTCCTCTGAAGTTAGTTTGCGTTGAACGTTACTTGTGATTATGTATTTCATTAGATTGAAACGTAGTGAATTGTATATTGTAATGGAGTGTGGTGTGGAGAGTGTGGTGAAGTGTACAACTAATCCTTATTTTTGTTATGAATTTTCTTGCTAATTTCTTGCATTTATTGATGCGTGCCGATGATTATGGCCGTTTTATGGGTTTATTGTATGCTATTGAGGCGCCCCACTGTGGTGGCAGCATTATAAAATGTATTTACAGGTTTCCTTAATTTTATGGTGTATTTGGGTGCATTAATAAGCTGGAAAGGAAAAAACAAAAAAAAGACAGTCTATTTCGGCGGTTCCTACTACAGAACCGCCGAAATAGACCACCTCCATTTGACCGTAAACGTTTGACCTGGCCACCTATTTCGGCGGTTCCTACTAAAGAACCGCCGAAATAGGTGGCCAGGTCAAACGTTTACGGTCAAATGGAGGTGGTCTATTTCGGCGGTTTTGGAACCGCCGAAATAGGGTAAAAAACCTATTTCTGCGGTGCTCATTTCGGTGGTTTTAAACCGCAGAAATAGGCCCTTTACAACCGCAGAAATAGGCTGTTTTCCTACTTGTGTTTGGTCCGACCGACCTTACCGACCGACCTTATCCAAGTTTGGTCCATTCCAGTGACTTCTGGGTTTGAAAATTTACACTACGACCGACCTTGCTAAGTTCGGTCCCAAGGTCGGTCCATTCGAAAACATATTACCGTCAGAAAATTCTACCTCGACCGACCTTGCAAGTTCGGTCCACAAGGTCGGTCCATTCCAAAAACAATTCTCGTTCAAAAATTTAGGTATGACCGGCCTTGCAAGTCCGGTCCCCAAGGTCGGTCCATTCCAGAGACTTAATCCGTACCAAAAATTTAAGCCCGACCGACCTTGCAAGTCCGGTCCCCAAGGTCGGTCCATTCCAGAGAGTATTCTAGCTGGGTGAACTGGGCTCGACCGACCTTGCAAGTCCGGTCCCCAAGGTCGGTCTGCTCCAGACCATTGCTTTTAATTGTCCATTTGACTCCAAACTTCACCTTATATATCCTAGTATGTTCTAACCTCATTTGGGCACTTCAAATACACCTTTAACCATGCACTAAACTCCTCAAATCACTCACCAAAATCCACTTTAGCCATTACACATATTCTTATAAAAATGTTAACACTTGTGATGTTTTTCACTAGGTTTCCAAGTGGTGTTTCATACCTATGATAACCTCTATGCCAAAATGTTTTCTCACCACTATAACATCATCTCCCAAGCAACTTTTCTCACTAACCAAAACTCCTTCATGCCACTCCTTGAAATTTCTCCACAAGTTTATACCTCCTCCTCTTACAAGACATTATCTTTCTCCTTGTCTTTGGTGTATCCCAAAACACTCATTTGATTCCTAAATCCTCCAAGATAGTGCCTAAGTCATTTTAACACTCAAGAACTCCTTAAATCATCCTCTTTCACTAGTAGAACACTTAGTCATTCCTAGCACTTCCTAGTTCACCGAATCTCATTCAAACATTTATAACTCCTTATACAAGAACCATATTTTGACATGGGTTCTACTAGCACATTGTTACATCAAAACACATAGATTTCACCTTTAAACTATCAAGAACACCTAAATCCATCTAGAACTTTCTCACACACAAAACTTCACCCAATTACACTACATCACAATATAGTGCATAATTTAAATTGCTTGGCACTTAGGCCCTTAAATAGCATGGCTCTAAGGCCCTTAAATTGCATAAACCATAAACACTGAATTTCCTACATTATAATTGCCTTTGACATGCAAATACATACAACAACACATATGCCCTAAATAATCTCCTTGAGAGCATTTATCAACTCATTTACCATTAGCTCCTTAAGTAGTTTTTAATAAGCAACATAAGCTCATTTTTCCTAATGCAACAAACTACATTAGGTTAGCACATTTACCTCTTTTCCTTCATAACTTTCTCACTTATTTCTCCTTGCTCTTACTTGATTAAAATCGGCAAGGCTTTGGTTTGCTTGTCAACTTTCTAATCAATATACAAGCAAGGTAATGAGTATTCAAGCTCCATGCTCAAACCCATTTATAAAACCTAGGTTACATAATGTCTTAAAACATTAAGATGATTGTTTTACCTTGGAAATGGAAGAGAGTTTGAATGAGTAACAAGAGAAGACTCCACCAAGCCCTTAGAAGATTGGAATGAAGCTAAAACAAGGCAAAAGAAAACATAATGAAGAGGTGATTTTTGGTCACATATGAAAATGAAAGGAAATGTTGTTTTTCTTAGTTTCTCCTTACCTTGAAGCCAAGGTGATCAACAAGGCATAAAAATATAAGCTCAAACTCCTCCCATGGAGGTTCCTCTTGGCACCGAAATGGAGCTTTTGGAACTTTGAGAAGCCAAGGTTGAAGAGCTTGGCAAGATTAGAAGAATGGTGGTCTTAGAATTTGATTTGGTACATGGAGCTAAGAGATAATGGCAATGGAAGATGAGAAATGGTAGAAGTGCTGTAGCATAACCGATGGAGAGGAAGAAGAAAGTCGGAGACGGTGGGAAATGAAGAAGGAAAGAAGAGAATGAAGGTAAGTAGCTAGTTTTAGATATTTAAGTAAAAAGCAAATAGTAACTTTGCTTTATTTCTTTCCTTGCTTATTTGATTGGCTAAGTGTGGTGAGTCACACATGAAAAACCGGCCCCCTCTTTATTTTAGGCTGATTCATGGTCTTTGTTGACCAACAAGACAACTTATATTAACTTATATTATAAACTAGCATAATTTGGTTACTATTCACTAACCAAGGCACATAATTGTGAAATTTTTGATTTCCCATTGTTTAGACTTCCTAATGTGATACTAAGTAGTACACATGTTAATTAAAGATTAATGATGGACATTTAGCCATTCAAAACCCATTTACAAGGTAATTTTTCAAAAATGTGCTTTAAGACACCTTAATGCACATTTTGTGTTTTAACTTGTTTTCAAACTTGGTTTTCTTTGGTAATTGTTTTAATATATTCATTACATGTAAATAAGGTCTTGGTAAGCTTATTAGGTCTTAACCTAGCTTATCCCAAGCTTAGAGCACATTTTCGCCCATATTATCTTTAAGGTATTTAATTGTGTTTTCTATGGTTTAAATTGTTCACTAATGTTTCTAAGGCACTTTTTAGCCTTAATATACCATATTCTAATGTTTAAATAATATATAGAGGTTTGGGGTATTTCATTTAAGTGGTATGGGATTTATGTCTTTGATGCCAATTTCGTTTATTAGTCTACTTAGCCAACTTAGTTCCCCGGTAACTTGTCACATAGCCTTGTATTCTTCCTCAGTAGATGATAAGGCCACGGTAGTCTGTTTCTTTGATTTCCAACTCAAGGGTCAGCCGCCCAAAAGGATATAATATCCGAAGACGGACTTGCGTGTGATTGGGCAAGAAGCCCAATCAGAATCACAATAGGCTTCTTATTTATAGGTTGGATCCTCATTGAAGTACAGCTCGAAACTGGATGTTCCTTTAATGTAGGAAAAGGGTGTGATAGGCTGCTCTTAAGTGGGCTTAAGTAGGATTTTGGAGGAACTGGCTTAAGAATTGGACCGCATAACATATGTCGGGCCTTGTATTGGTGAGGAAGTTAAGTTTACCCCCAAGGCATCTATATGTTGTGGGATTTTCCAATTTTGAACCGCTTTTTGCATGGAGTCTTAAGTTCATTGGTAGTGGTGAGACAGATGGTTTAATGTCTTGTGCATCAAAATCGTGAAGGATTTGGTTGATGTATTGTTGTTGAGACATAATAATACCATTGTTGGTTTGAAGGAATTCCATTCCGAGGAAGAAGTTTAATCTACCTAGATCCTCGATTTTGAACTCTTTGTCAATTTTGTTTTTCAATGTTTTGACTTCCTTGGTGTAAATCCCCACCACTAGAATATCGTCTACATATATGCCAAGAAAGTAATACTGCTTTTCTTTCTCTTAATAAACATGGAGTAGTCATTTTGAGAATGGTGAAAACCTAGGTGTTGTAGGAAATTGGCAAGCTTCTCGTACCATTGCCGAGAAGCTTGTTTTAAGCCATAAAGGGACTTAGGGAGTTTGCACACTTTGTTTTCACCTTATACCTTTACCCCGTCTGGTATATTTATGTAGACGTCTTCATGGAGGTCTCCATGCAAGAAGGCGTTATTGACATCTAATTGATAGAGGATCCACCCATTTTTTATTGCCACTATTATTAGAGCCCTTGCGGTGGTCATTTTTATTACGGGGGAGAAAGTCTCCTCGTAATCAAGCCCATGCTTTTGTGTAAGGCCTCTTACTACCAACCTGGCCTTAAGTCTTTCTATGTCTCTATTGGCTTTAAGTTTAACCTTATACACCCATTTGCCGCTGATTGCGCGCTTGCCTTTGGGTAAGTCCGTGATGGTCCAAGTTTTGTTTTGCCTTAGAGCTTCACACTCTGTAGCCATGGCTTGGATCCATTTAGGGTCCTTGTGGCTGATTTGAAATTGGTGGGTTCCTTGAGGTCATGTAGATGACCCAGGAGTTTGTTTGTATTTTGGTGTAATAAACATGAAAGGATGGTGTTGTTGGGTATGAGGTCAGTCAATGTGTTTAAGGTAGGTTGTAAAAGAGAAGAAGAACGGGTTTCCTAAAGTCTTTGGGCAAGAATGAGAGAAAAGGGGCTTTTTGCCTCTACATTTGGTGAAAGTATGTAATCATCGAACCTAGTGGGAATCTAGTGTTCACGGGTGGATCTTCGAAGACCTATGGATTCAGTTTGGTGAGCTTCTATAGTAGGAGGTTGTTGTTTGATAAATGGTTGTGGTTCTTCACTTATCTCAGAAGGCTGAGACATACAAGAATCATCCTCTATTATGTGACTAGAAGACGGAGAGAAGATGTCTAAGTGGGTTTGATTTTTATCTAGGGTGTTGGTCCACTCCTTGTCCGTTAGGGGATAGATATCCTCAAAGAAAACAAGGTCTTGTGTGACCTTTATGTCTTCTTCTTATAGGGTTAAAACCTTGAAGCCTTTTATGTTTTTCGTGTTCCCAACATAAACACAAGTAGATGACCTAGAATCTAGCTTTCCTTTGTTCGGGTCAATGTTAGTCATGTAACACAAACATTCGAAACTTTTGATTTCATTGTAGTCTAGTTTCTTTCCGTATAGTTTTTCAAAGGGGGTTAGATTTTCTATGGCTTTTCTAGGCATCCGGTTAATTAAGTGTGCAGCATGTTCAACACATAGGCCTCAATACTTGTCATCTAAACCAGATTGGAAAAGGAGAGCTTTGGCAATTTGCATAAGGTTTCCCTGTTTCCTCTACAACCCCATTCAGCTGGGGTGTGTGTGGGCTAGATGTTTAGTGTACAATGCCCTTATTGGCAAAGTATTCGGCCCCTTCATGGGACTTTCCTAATTCCCTAGCGTTGTCGCTTCGGATAATCTTGATGTCTTATTCATTTGTTTTTCTATTAAGTTAACGAAGGTCTTTGGGTGTTCCATAGCTTCAGATTTTAGTTTGAGAAGACTGACCCACGTTGCTCTAGTGTGGTCGTCGACCAGGGTAAGGAAATATCTATGTCCATAAAGTGTTTGGGTTCTCATGGGGCCGCATATATCCACATGCAGGAGCTCAAAAGGTTCAGTGGATTTAATGTTTGATGTAGGAAACTTCAGCCACTTGGCTTTTGCTTTATAGCAAATTGTACATGGCATGGGACTATTCTCTAAGTGTTTAGGTATATTCACTTGTATTATCTTACTCATTCGTTTCAGAGACATATGTCCCATTCTATTATAGCATAGCAAGTAATTATGTGACAAGTTGACCCGTGAGGGCTGTGTATCCAAATTCATGCAAACAGATATACGATTTTTATTCAGCACAAATTTGTACAAAGCATTTATATCAACGACATACAATCCACTAATTTTCTTTCCAATTTGCTAAGTAATTTTGCTCCTAGAGTCCTGCAGAATGCATGTGTTTTCCAGAAAAACAACAGATACATTTAAGTCCCGTATCAGCTTGGAAACAAAGATGATATTAATTGAAACACATGAACAAACATTATGCCTTTCAAACAAATTTCTCCATTCAAGGTCAGATTACCAACACAAACAACACATTTTCTATTTCCATCTGGGAGGATTATGTCCTTCTTTTCCTCAAGATCTAAGCATTCATATAACAAACATTTATTTCCACTAACATGTTCAGTAGCGCCAGAATCTAGGATCCATAAGTCTTGCAATTCGTGGAACATGGAATTTATATTAGAGCTAAAACATGGTAGGGAATTTAGAGTAGTTATGAATTTACCTGAGAAATTTCCAAAAGTTGGTTGTTTAGCTGCACCGTTCGAGCCCTTCTGTTGTTCGAGGTAAGCAACGAGTTGCTGGAGTTGATCTAGACTGAAGACACGCACTGGGGATTCTTGAATTTTCTCTTCATCTTGCGAAACTCCTCCTCCTTGTTCAGCGACTACGACCCAATTCTTGTTTTCTTTTGCTTCTTTGTTTCGTCGGTTGGAAAACCGACTAACCACCAACAATCTCCGCGTGAATGACCAACTTTCCCACAATTTGAGCATTTGGGTGGATCGTTCTTGAGGCCGGTGGTTGGTTTGATTGAGCCTTTCTTGTTAGGGTTTCTAAAATTGGATCCGGTGTTGTTAGTCTTTTGTCGTCCGTAAGAGGAATTGCCTCTTCCTTTGGTAAATAGGGTTACCGACTGTTCTGATTCATCTCTGGAATCCATATTTTCTCTAGTCTCTTCCTCTTGGATCATCAGGGAGTAAATTTCTTCTAGAGTAGGAATTTGACTCGATGCCAAGATTTGTGTGCATAATTGAGATTATGACTTACTCAGACCCATCAAGAAATGGAGTGTCTCTTCCTCGGCTCGTAACTTTCTTTGGTTTTCGCTCGATTCACAAGAGGAGCAGCACTTGCATTCGTCAATAGGTCTGGCTAGGTCGTATTGGGCCCAGATCTCCCTCGACTTCATGAAGTAGTCTATAATTGAATCATCTCCCTGACGTAGATTTACAATTTGAGTTTTGATATGATGAAGCGTCGCTAGGTTTTTCTTCTCGAAGCCTTTGCACAGCCATTCCAATATCTGCTATGGGTCACTGGTGTACATCACACTTCGAGCAATATTTGGAGCAAGGAAGGAGATTAGCCAGGTGACGACTAGGGAGTTTGCTCGCCTCCATGCCGCTGCACGAATGGGGTCGCTGTCATCGGGTCGAGTGATCGTCCCGTCTATGAATCCTATCTTGTTTTTGGCGATTAATGCTTCTTGGATTGTCCATTTCCACCCTAAGAAACCCTGGCCAGCGAATTTGGGGGCAAGAGCTTGTCCGGTTTGCTCAGTGTTGGCGACGTAAAAAGGATCACTCTGGTCGATGACGGAGTTCGTCTTCCCGCCGCCGGTTTCGGGTTTCTTTCCCGTTTAGGTATCCATTTTCTTCTACTGAAGAATTAAAAAGTGCTCTGGTACCATGACAGAAGTTTGTCAAAAGTAAGAACTAATCTTGTATTTCTTGTAAGTGTATTACCGAGACAGTAGTGAAATAGTCTCAATGTACAGGGAGGGGATAAAGTATCCCATATATGTTTTATGTGCAGGAGAGTCTATGTTCTTTTATATTAGTAAGGACCAGGGAATAAAAATACATGTAATGGTAACCTAGAATACACTATAAAAGATTACATCACATGTTATAACAATCCTATATACACACACTAGTCTCTAATAGTATCAATAATTCCGATCTTAACTTAATCATTCTAGACCAAGCTCTAACCTCTATCCCGTAACTAACCCCTTGGTTGGTTTACTCGTTTAACCCAGTGTTCCGTTAATCCCGGTATTCAGGTTTAGTTGCTCGTCATCATTCATGAGTATATAATAGTTTCTACGGTAGTAATATTTACTACGTGGAAATTGCGTTCTCGAACTGTTCATGTACGTGTCGGGGTGCATGCATACAAGAATAACGTTTACGTGCGCGCATGCATATAATCTAAAAACCTTTCGTTATACGGGATACCTTACATAATTATAGTTACAAGCATGCATGGACGGTTATATATACATACATACGCATGCATTATAGTTGCTAATACACGTTATTGTTTACGTATCTTTTCTACGTGCATGTATAAATACTATATACTTGTGCATGCATATAATATAGTAGTCACTATAATTATGTTCCCCTTTATATTTATACAATTCTACAATTCCTTATTTGACTTATTATCCATATTATATCTTACTCCACATTGTAAATTCGTATGGTATGACAATAAATTTATTCTCTTATTTATTTTAAGTTCACATCATTTATTTGTGACTTCCATTTACAAACTCCTCTTTAAAACTTATCATAATACTATGCAAAGTATTTTACTCATCTTTAAGTTCCTCATATCATAAAGTTTATAATTATACAGTATACTTTTAAATTCTCCAACTTAACCCATTATTTTATGTAAATGCTTATAATGCATATTTATTCCTTAATAACTCCCTTATAATATATTCTTTCATACTTTAATATAATGTCACATTATATCACCCAAAACTTTATATTATATTCTGCCCATGTTTTAAAAATTCCTAAAGCATCCCATGTATTTTCGGTAACTCCAATCTTCTCCCCACACATTTTGATTATTTATAAAATCAACCCATATATTATAACTACAACATTTCTAATCTTATTAATTCATAATCTAACGTTTTCAAACCTTATCATATACATATACTGTGTATGTAATTCCGAACAGTACCAGTATTTTTTGGAAATCTCTATATCATTCTCACATGTTTTGATTATTTACAAAACTATCCCATATTTCATACTTGTTATATTACTAACCTTGAAGTTATAACCTAAGATATTCCAACATTATAATATACATATGTATATATATATATATTTACGAACAACCCCCCTGATTATTTAGGTTTATTTGTTTACCCACATCTTCCTCTTAATTACTCTATAACCCCCTTTATTTTATAAACTTTTATTTAATTACTTAAAACTTTATATTATAAACCTTAATTATTTAAATCCTCATTTTGAACCCAAATCTTTATCAGAATTACAAGTTGATCCCTAAGGTTTATAAATTCCGTTTCCATCCCTATGTTTTGGTACTTATTTTACGTACCCATAAACTTTATAATTGTTACACCTTTAATACTTAACTATGCATTATAACCCTTAATTAATTTAAATCATTAACCTAATCCCAAAATCCTTCCAGAATTACATACAAACCCCTAAAGTTCATGATTTCTTTTTTGTACCCCAAAATTTCAGTAATTATATTACATACCCATAAACTTTATAATTGTCACACCTTTAATACTTAAACTATATATTATAACCCTTAATTAATTGAATCATTAAATTAGCCCCAAAAGTTCTCTAAAATTCCTAACAAACCCGTAGGGTTCGAATATTCACCTTTTTCCCCTATAACTTTTGGTAATTACATAAGTCCCCCATATCTTTATATAATTGTTATTTTTGACTTAATATTTCTTTAAATACCTAAAATAATTTCTTTTATCATTTTAATTTGGTCAACCCTCATATGTGGCGAAGGTTGAACACCTAATTTATTTCTTCGACCAGATTTGATATTATTTACAAAAATACCCCAAAGTTTTCTAGTTTTTATAATTAACCCCTAATTTCATAAAATTCAAATTTTATACTTATAAACTTCCTAAAATCAATCCCTCTCAGTTTTGATTATACTCGGTGCTCTATAATTCATTTAATTATATTTTGACCCCTTATATAATTTATTTATTCTACTTAAAGATTTTATAACGTTTTAAGTCTATTTAAGCCATGTTATAAGCTTATAAATATATGCTAAGAGAGATTTTAGTACGTATTCATTGAATAATTATGTACAAAGGATTTAAACTAAAGCATAGGAAAACTCAAGAATGTGCCGGGTATATCTTACCCGGCACTATGCACAGCATTAAATAAAAGGTAAAATATCCTACTCAATCTACTACGGGTAGCAAACCAAAACCCGGTCAAAAGTAGCAGGGAAGCAAATTAAGACCAAGCAAGTCGAACCCTAGGGACTTGTATTGAAAATTAGTCCTAGCCTTGGTAATTACTAAGTAAAAAGGGGGGGAATGATAGATTTTCTAATTCTAATAAAAACTAACAAAACTAAGTGGTATTTACAATGAATTTATTTTTGATTAAAGGAGTAAAACCATCTAAGCATCAATGTGAACTCGAAACATAAACACAAGCCTTCGACTTAACCAACAAATGAAAACGCCGGGTGTCCTGCCGGATACCAGATGCACGGCATATTCAAAGACATTGAATATGCCGGACATTGGCCACCCGGCAGTGCATCCGGCATAGTCAATATGCGTATTCTTTTTCCAGTTTCCGAGAAGAAAACAGAAGACTCAATAATTATTAACAATTCGAGCATATATATCTTGCCACGAAATGAACAAAGTAATGGGGAATGTGGATTAATTCTCACTCTTACTACTAACTCTTAATTCTTATGAAGAGAGTAGGAAGACCATTAAGAGAGTCTAACCTATTCTACTTGGGATTAATCTTCCACAAGTAAAATTTGCATGAAGAGAAAAAGGAGATCAACCAATTCTCTTTCAATAAGAACCTTACTCTTAATAAACTTGAAATTTATATTAAAGTGATCATATTGTCATACAAAGAGAGTTTCATCCCAACCAAGACAGAAGGGATTACTACTCAATCACCTATGAATTGAAGAAGGAAATACAAGGAGAAGGGAGAGTTTTGACATGGCCTTCACCCTCTAAATCTTCTTCTGAATCTTCTTCTTCTTCTCTTGAATGATTGTGCAGCAATTCTTCAGTCGAAATGCGTCTTTTTTGCGGAGTAAGTGTGTAAGAAATATGATGGAATGGATGCCCAAATTCGCAGCCTCTTACGCCCTTTTATAGACAGAAAATCTTCAGGTGCCGGATCCCATGCTGGGTAGAAGTCATCCGACATCAAGATTAAACACGTGCTTTTCAGTAACGGTCGAAACCGCCATGGCGCGAAGAGTCACTTATGCCGGACAGATTCCATCCGGCATCATACCCGGCATTGAGTATTTGGATAACGGTAAATAACTGACATCCTTTGGTAACCAAGCGCGTCTTTTGCCTATGCCGGATACAATATACCCGGCACCATGTCCGGCAGCGTCCCATTTCTGCTGTGTACTTGAGTCGTGCAAGAGAGGTCCGGCTCCATATCCGGCAAGGTTTGGTTTTTGATGAAAAACTCGCTCCTTGCATGAAAAACACTAAGAGCATTAGTCCGAACATATAAAATAACATCTTATCTAAATTAATGCAAATACTAACTATTCTGACCTTATTTTTAACTAATAATACTACAAATCTAGCTCATGAAATATGATAAGTCTACGGCTTATCAAGGCCCTACACTTACCTTTTAGTCCTCGAGCAAAATTAAATCAGGAAAGAGTACTACTTGTGCAATCAAAACACAGAAACAAGTACTTTAGAATGGCAATGAGATATTTTCTTTCTCCTAACTACTTGACTCTCAATCATAAGCATCACTTAATCTTTCTCATTCTATCAATAATATACAAGTGGGTAAATAGTAAAAACATTCAATTTCAAAAATGGAACAAAAACTCATGGGCTATTTTGTAGAAGGGATTTTGCATCTCTCCTTCTTCCGGTTTCCAACATTCAGCTCTATTTTTCAAGAGTTTCTGAATGTGGCCAAGACTCTCATCATGGTTTTTTATATTATTGTTCAGCCATATTTTTCAAGGGTTTCTTAATCAACCATGATTTCTTTTGCATTTAAAGAACGAGGAATTTAGGAGAAAAACAAAAGGAAAAACTCTCAATTTTTGCTTTTATTTTGAGGCAATCTTGCAACCTCATATGCTTCATATATATATTTTTTTTGGAAGAGTTTTTCTTCTTCTCTTTTTTTCTTTTTTCGTAGCTTTTTTTTCACCACCCTTTACTAAGATATTCACCCATAAGAATTGAACTATTTTGAAAATGTAACACCCCTACTACACACTTACTATTAACTGGAGTCGCAGCGGAAAATAAACAACTAAACAATAACTAGACGATTGGTGCTACAACGCCGTCAACCACCCACGTGGTTAACAAGGCTGAACAAATACAAGTGTATCGGTCTGATGATCAGACTCCTGAGCATAGAACTAATAATCATATATACATAAACACAATACCGAGTATTTACTTACATCCTTCACTGTAAACTGTTCACAACTGAAATATATAACGCCACGGGAGCACAGGCGCATCCCGGGCCCAACATCCAAAAATAATCAAAAGTAATCCTGCATCCTAGAATCTAAAGCCATTCTGCTTCTTCGATCCTCATCCTCCAATAAAAGAAATATGGAGCCCCCGAGGGGGTCAGCAACCCTTGGCTGGTATGGTTAACGCGCAGCCCATCGGCTACCGGGATACGCACAACTAATTGTCATGATGACATGGCATTCTTTTTAACACATACATCATAAGCATATATCACAACATAAGTATTGTACACAACATCACACATAACATACAAGACATTTCCTTTTTGGAAGTGAACCAATACAATTAGTTCCCATGGAGAGCCTAGAGAATGTTGCCATACTCATGCTAAGCTCGTTACATAACTCGTTACCGTCCTGTTAGATTGAACGGATAACTTAACACAAGGTGCCTCGGATATAGTGATCTAAGCACACCGAAACAACACATAGTATGCCCCTGTGGCCCGACGTGAGTCAGTAAAATAGCCTTGGTTAAGCTAAAGGGAAGGTTGGAAACTAAATTGGAAAACAACCATAACATACAAAGAGAATCGAACCGGTTATGACATCGACTCCCATACTCACACGCGTGGCCGGAACAGACCGACTCCTCACTTCCCCCGTTAGCACTTGTTAGTAGTTCAACATTGAACTCAATAAACAATTCACAATAGTTGGTCAAGTCTTGATAGACACACACACAAGGGAAGAGAGAGTCATACTTAACAATACAATAATATTTAACAACTGTAAACTCATTACATGACTTAAGTCTTACAAGGTCATAAACACACAGAAAAATAAACAACACACAAGCCGGTGTAAACCGGTAGGCAACAGACTGCAAGAAAACCATACCTTGGTCCTTGCTTTGACTGGTTTCCACCTTTGAAGAATCCTATACACATTTAGTAACGTCGGTTAATTAATGTACTAATCCATTGTTAACTTCTACTTCACTCAACTAGTTATTTTGTATTCTCACTTTGTTATAACTTCTCGCCTTTTAAATTGTCATTATTACACTCCTAACATGCCTTATATAACTTTATAACATCATTACTAACTAATCCCCATCATTAGACATCATTATCTAACCTTAAACTAACTTTTTAAAGTGGTCCGGGACTTGGTCCCCAACTAAGGTCCCGGACCTACACTTAACAAAATCCTCGGCCTGTTTTAATGGGGTGGTCCGGGACTTCATACAAGTCCTAGGTCCCGGACCAGTGTAGGCAAAATCTCTCGGGGGTAAATCAGGGGGTGGTCCGGTACTTCTTACATAACCTAAGTACCGGACCAAGACTTTGCAAGAATCCTCGGCCCTTTTTAATACATGGTCCGGGACATCATCCAAGACCTAAGTCCCGGACCACTGCTACAGATTTACATTTTAAATTTTCTAAGTCTTGTTGCAATGGTTCTTCTTACCCATTTAATGTATAAACTCCCTATCTTAGGTATATTCTAATGCCAAAATATCATCTTAAGCACACCTAGTTCCTTATCTAACTTGTTACCCAATTTTTCCTTAAAATTCACCAACACTTGTAACATTTCTTACAAGGTTTCTAAATGGTGTTTCTCACCTATGATAATCACTATCCCAAAATGCTTTCTCCTCACCATAACATCTTCTCCCAAGCATCTTTTCTTAACAATCTAAACTTCTAGTTGATGTCTAGGTCCTTTTTGTTTCCTAGGACACCCAAGACATTACTTCTCCTCTAGTAAAATACCTAAACATTTCTAACACTTCCTAGTTCACCAAATCTTGTTTAAACACTTAGAACTTCTTGTACATTACCTAAATTTTGACATGAACTCTCCTAGAACATTACTAAGCCAAAACACATTGTTTTCACCATTAAACAATCACGAACACTAAAATCCATCAAGAACATCCTTATACACAAAACTTCACTCAATTAACACTACATCACAATATAGTGCATAATTTAAATTGCTTGGCACTTAGGCCCTTAAATAACATGGCTCTTAGGCCCTTAAGATGCATAAATCTTAAACACTGAATTTCCACAATATATTTGCCTTTGACCTGTAAATACACTCAACAATACATATGCCTTTTACTAAGCCCTTGAGAGCATTTTTCTAGGTCATTCACCATTGGCTCCTTAAATCATTTTCATAAGCAATATAAGCTCATTTCTCCTAAGACTTTAAACTACATTAGGTTAGCACATTTACCTCTTTTCCTGACAAACTTCTTTCTTGTTTCCTTGACTAAATTGGCAAGGCTTTTAGTTGCTTGTCAACTTCTAAACATTATACAAATGATAAAATGAGTATACAAGCTTTATGCTTCATCTCATTGTAAACCCTAGTTACATATATTATTTTAAAGCATTAAGATGATTGTTTTACCTTGGAATGGAAAGAGAGTTTGGATATGTAACAAGAGAGGACTCCACCAAGCCCTTGGAAGGTTCAAATGAAGCTAAAACAAGCAAGGTAAGGACACCATCAATGGTGATTTTAGGACAACACACAAACATGAAGGAAATGTTATTTTTCTTTGAGTTTCCTTACCTAGAAGCAAAGGAGAACAACAATATGTGAAAAGATGAGCTCAAGCTCCTCCCATGGTGATTCCTCTTGGCACCGAAATGGAGCTCTTGGGATTTTGAGAAGATAGGAATGAAGAGCTTGATGAGACTAAGAGAATGGTGGTCTTTGTTTTTGATTTGGCAAAGTGAGCTATGAATTATAGATGGTCAAAGATGGAGTTTGATGGTGGTGGTGTAGCATTACCGTGAAAGAGAGCAAGAAGGGAGAAGGTGAAGTGTTGGAGACGGTGGGAGCATGAGGAAATGAAGAGAATGAAGATAAGTTCTACTTTTTGGAAGATATTTATATGTAAAGTAAATAGTAACCTAAGAGTCATCTTTTAATTACTTAACAAACTAACAAGAGTGGTGACTCACCACTAAGAAAACCGGCCCCCTTAATATTCTTAGGGGTATTTTAGTCTTTGTTGACTAATTAAATTACTTACATTGACATATGTTATAAACTTGCTTATTTTAGTTACTATTCACTAAAACAAGGCACATAGATATGAAATTTTTGATTCCCATTGATATAGACTTCCAAATGTGATACTAAGTAGTACACATATTAATTAAAGAGTAATGATGGACATTTAGCCATTCAAAACTCATTTACAAGAAATTTTTCAAAAATGTGCTTTAAGACTCCTTAAAGCACATTTTGTGTTTTAACTTGTCTTCAAGCTTGGTTTTCTTTGGTAATTGGTTTAATATGTTCATTAGTATACAAATGAGGTCTTGGTAAGTTCATTAGGTCTTAACCAAGCTTATCCCAAGCTTAGAGCACATTTTGGCCTTTATTGACCTTAAGGCATTGTTTGTGTTTTCTATGGTTTAAATTGTTTACTAATGTTTCTAAGACTCTTTTTAGTCTTACTACACCTTATTTTAGTGTTTAAACAACATAACTAGGTTTGGGGTATTTCAATCTACCCCCCTTAAAAGAACTTTGTCCCCAAAGTTCATACTTCCCACATATCCTAAATATTAGAACACGGGAACACATATAAACAATACTTCCATAACAACATACTTACATAATATCGGACACCAGGTCCAAAATACATACAACACAACATCATTCAGACTCAACGGTCTGTAACACAACAAGGTAACAACATAACACAGACAATGTATTCAAATACATGTCGTACACGCATAACCGAAACGGCTCTACCCCCCTTAAATAGGGGTACGCCCCGTACCCTATACATACAAACGCTAAGAAGTAAACAATGACGGGTACTTCGCCTTCATCTTATCTTCCAGCTCCCAAGTGGCCTCCTCAACGTCCTGGTTAGACCAGAGAACCTTCACCAGTCTCACAGACTTATGGCGAGTGTCTCGAGTCTTAGTATCCAGAATCCGTACCGGAGTCTCCACTGATCGCATGGTCGGCTCTAAGGTTAGCCTTTCAGGCTGAAGTACATGAGACGGATGAGACATATATTTCTTCAACTGGGACACATGAAATACATCATGTACCTTGCCCAGCTCGGCGGGTAAATCAAGTCTGTAAGCTACCGGGCCGATCCGCTCCGTCACTACATAAGGCCCCACATATTTTGGGCTCAACTTGCCTTTCTGGCCAAAACGAAATACTCCCTTCATGGGGGATACTCTCAGAAATACCTGATCGCCCACGGCGAACTCCAGGTCACGTCTGCGCACATCAGCGTATGATTTCTGCCTATCCTGAGCTGACTTCATGTTAGCCCGGATCTGTCGTACTTCTGCTTGAACTTGTTCCAGGTACTCTGGTCCTATAATGACCGTCTCACTCGACTCATCCCAGCATAATGGCGTGCGGCATGGTCTACCGTATAATGCCTGGAAGGGAGACATCTTGATCGAAGCATGGTAACTGTTGTTGTAGCTAAACTCGATCAGATGTAACTTGTCAATCCAGCTGGTCTGAAAGTCAAGTGCACATGCACGTAACATATCCTCAAGTGTCTGGATGGTGCGCTCACTCTGACCATCTGTCTGTGGGTGGAACACTGTACTTAGCTTCAGCTCGGTACCAAGCGCTTCCCGTGTGGATTTCCAGTACCTGGAGAGGAATCTGGTATCCCTGTCAGACACGATAGTCTTCGGTACCCCATGGTGCCGAACAATCTCCCTATCAAAGAGCTCTGCTAGTTTTGCCACTTTCCAGGTGTCCTTCATCGGTATGAATCGAGCCACCTTGGTCAGTCGGTCAACAACAACCCAAATCATATTCAGACCTCCCCTTGTAGGCGGAAGCCCTACTACGAAGTCCATAGAAATATCATGGAACTTCCACTCAGGCACTGCATTGGCTGTACCATACCACCAGGCCGTCGGTGCTCAAACTTGACCTTCTGACAAGTGAGACACCTCAACACATAATCATTCACATCCTTTTTCATTCCAGTCCACCAAAAATATCTTTTCATACCCTTATACATCTTTGAAGCTCCGGGGTGAATCGAAGTCGTAGAACAGTGGGATTCACGCAATATGCGCTCCTTCAGCTCAGCGCTACTCCTCGGAATACACAGTCGGCCATTCAGCCTAATCAGGTCATCATCGTGGAGTCGGAAGTCGTACTTCTGACCCTCGAATGTGCCATCAATAAGCTTCTGCCTGATCTCCAACATATACTGATCCGTCATCTGAGCACTCCGCACCTCTTCAACCAAGCCAGTATGAGAGACCAGCGAATGGAGAGAGTGTGCTCGGCGACTCAAGGCGTCAGCTACCACATTTGCCTTACCCTCCTTATACTGCAGATTGATGTCATAGTCATTTAGAAACTCGACCCACCTTCTTTGTCTCATGTTCAACTCCTTCTGAGTGAACAAGTACTTTAAACTCTTGTGGTCAGAATAAATCGTCACACTTACCCCATACAAATGATGTCGCCATATCTTCAGTGCGAAGACAATGGCACCCAATTCTAAGTCGTGGGTAGGGTAGTTCTCTTCATGCTTCTTCAGCTGTCGGGAGGCGTATGCTACGACCTTCCCGTGTTGCATCAACACACAACCCATACCTCTGCCTGATGCGTCACAATAGACCTCAAACCCATCTGGACCGTCTGGTAAAGTCAGGACTGGTGCAGATGTCAGAGCATCCTTGAGACTCTGGAAAGAACTCTCACAGTCGACTGTCCACTCGAATGGTGCATCCTTCTTCATCAAGGAAGTCATCGGCTTCGAGACACTGGAGAAGTCCTTCACAAACCTCCTATAATAACCTGCTAGACCGAGGAAGCTCCTGATGTCAGTAACTGTCTTCGGCCTAGGCCAGGTGCGCACTGCATCAATCTTTGCCGGATCAACAGCGATCCCGGCTTCAGAAATCACATGTCCAAGAAAGGATACTTGGTTCAACCAAAACTCACACTTTGAAAATTTAGCATATAACTGATTCTTTCTCAATGTTTGCAACACACTTCTCAGGTGGCTTTCGTGCTCACCTCTCGATTTCAGTACACAAGTATATCGTCGATGAAGACTACCACTGACTTGTCCAACTCATCTTAGAACAAGCGGTTCATTAAGTCCATGAACTTGGCTGGTGCATTGGATAAACCAAACGGCATAACCGTAAACTCATAATGTCCATACCTTGTTCTGAATGCTGTCTTCTCAATATCACTGTCACGGATGGCAATCTGATGGTATCCGGATCGTAGATCTATCTTGGAGAATACTAATGCTCCCCTCAACTGATCAATTAAGTTGTCGATGCGTGGTAAAGGGTAACGGTTCTTCAACGTAACTGCATTCAGTTCTCGATAGTCAATACACAGGCGGAGACTACCGTCCTTCTTCTTCACGAAGAGGACCGGCGCTCCCCATGGTGAAACGCTAGGGCGGATAAACCCCTTGTCGAGTAGGTCTCTCAGCTGCTCCTTGAGCTCTGTCATCTCTGCTGGAGCCATACGATAGGGCGCCTTCGCAATTGGTCCGGTGCCCGGAACCAAATCAATCTCAAACTCAACCTCTCGTGCTGGCGGCATGCCCGACAGTTCCTTAGGAAATACATCAGGAAACTCCGACACTACCGGCACATCTGGGCTAAACTCTGGGTCTCTCTCTATGTCCTGGACATAGCAGAGGTATACATCATTCCCTCGTCGTAATTCTCGATACATAGCCATGGCGGTGATGATCTGAGTCGAAGGCTCCCTGGGCCTCTGGCGGTAAGATATGGTAACCCCAGATGGACTCCGAAGAAGCAGACGATGCTCGGCACACAGGATTCTGCCCTTGTACCGCTCCAACCAGTTCATCCCGATAATCACATCAAAACCAAGTCCCTCGAACTCTATCAAGTCGATCGGAAACTCTTCACCTCTGATTCGTACAACAACATCTCGGTGGTAGCGGGTACACCTGATCCGCTCTTTCGACGGGAGAGTGACTAGAAAATCTGGCATCTCATCACCGTCTAACCCCAGCCTCTTCGCAAAAGATAGCGAAATAAATGTATGTGAGGCTCCGGAGTCGAACAAGATCGAAGCGTCCACGCCATTGACTGGAAAGGTACCGGTGAGGATTGTGCCGCTCCTGCCGGCTTCTGCCTCATTGCAGACACTCAGTATACCTCCCGTTCCGAGTGCACAGCCTAATTCATTGGCAAACTAATAAGTATTTGGTGATAAACGGTTGACATACTTCAAACAACTCCACTTTATTCATTAACACACTCTTCTTACAACATCAGTTGGTTTACACTGTTGACATAACTAACACATATATAACATCCTTAACATACACTGGCTTATCACATCACATACTTATACAAGGCTTAAAACTGTCTGAAGGTCAAATTCAAACGTCCGGGTTTCATGTGTGTGGCATTGATCACTGCCGATGGTGCAGTATTCAGTTTGATCTTCTTGATGCCATGGTATAGCATCCTTGACTGCCCACCCATGATTAATACATCTCCTGATTTCAACACTAGCTTCTTTGCGAGATCAGCACGCTTCTGCTCGCCATAAGTAAACACTGCGGTATCACCAATGGACCAAGACACCACGGGTACTCCCTTACTTAGAGACTCGGGTGACTCGTCCTTATCTTGGTGTAACCCTAACCGTCCACCTTTCTGGTAGAAGTTCACAATACATAGATCCGCTTTAACACTTGGAATTGAATCCGTTTCAACTTGCTGAGCAATTTCCACGGCGTGGTTAGCGACCGCAAGGAATTCCTCAGGTATACTTGGTACAATTGCTCCATCTTCAGCTCGCACTTCTTGATATGTCTTGGTGTAAGGGTTCCAGTCCTTACCCATGCACATCATCTTCAATTTCATTCTTGATCCGCTCGGGTATTCAGGCGTGTAGAAACCTCCAGGTTTTGCTCCAAGTTCATTGCATCGTCTGATGATATGGATTTGTGCTTCCGGTGTCAGGTATCCATTTAAGAGTATCATACCTGGCTGGATAACCTGACATTGCTCCACTGGAAAGTCGGTGATGTTGATGGTGGTTTCTTCAGGGTTTGGTGTGGGTGGGATTGGATAGCAAATATTGAAAGTTCCTAAGTTTTCAATTTACCTAATTAGGTGTTCTCACATCATACTTTAATTGTTTACTTACATGGTTATTTACTTGGATTCACTAACAGACACATGCATGAAATGCGGTATGCAATCACTTATTTCACTCAACATTTAGGCGGTACCTGGTCTAGAAGAGGGCCCTGGCGCCTCAGACCGGTCCACCACATGCAGGGTGGCCTTGCTAGGTCCCGACCCCTTCCCCTTCTGGGAATCTGTGTACCTCTGATCTGGGGGTGGCTGATTCGCCGTCTTCGGGCCATCGGTGGTCGCGGTGGCCTTACCCTTCCATTGCCCCTTGGGCCTGTAGTTTCTACTGTTCGGGTTCTGCCAGCACTCATAGTCGCGGTGCCCCATCTTTTTGCAGTATCGGCACTGCACATCATTACCCTTGCAGTCCTTGCCGGGTGGTCTCCGTTACACCACTTACAATAGTAGTGGCGCTCCGGTCCAAAGCCCGTGCTAGCTGCTAACACATCACACACTCAGTACATACTTCACAAGTTAATAACACACACTAGATTTCGGTATTGAAATTTATTAATTACCCTTGGGTGGGTAAGAGCGTAAGGGCTTGGCCGCATACGCGTAGGTGAGCTGCAGAGGCTCGTCAGTAGTGGTGGTCTGGTCTGGCCCTTGCCACCCTGTTGCTGTCCTTTCTGGACTGGGGGTATGGCTTCTTCTTCTTCTTCCTCCCCCTTGCCCTTGCGTGCCTTGGCCCTCGCTCATGGCCTTGCGCTTGAGCGCACTCTCCTCGTCCCTCAGACGGACGGTGATCTCAACAATTGCAGCGGCATGGTAGCACTCCTATATTTAGGGTGTTAGTTATGCCCCGCTAAACAAACTCACATCACATTAACATACTATACATACCCATTCACCTATACTATAGTTCATTACCTGCAAGGTAGTATACCCGCTCGGCCCCATGCCGTAGCGTAAACGGTAACTCAACCCGTTGTAAAAACGGTTCACTAAAATCCGGTCTGAGTAACCCAGATCCGGTAGCAGATGGATGAGTCCGATGAAAGCGGTGTAGTACTCATCAACTGTCATCTTATCCCCTTGTCTCAAACGTCAAGCTCCAGGCGCTTGGCCTCCTGAACATGAATCGGGTAGTACTTGGCTCGCAGCAGGGCCGTGTACTCCCTCCACTGGAAGGTAGGATCACCGACTCTTCCCTCCCTTACCAGCTTCCACCAAGTCTGAGCCGATCCCTTCAGATAGTAAGCGGCTAGTCGAACCTTGGCACCAGCAGGAACGTCCAAGGTCTCGAAAGCGGTCTCCATCTCGGAGATGTACGCCTCCAGCTTACTAGGGTCGGTCTCCCCACTGAATGACGGGGGTCTCAAATCCGCCAACGCCTTGACCCAGTTGGTCTCGCGCGGCTGTGGTTGCGGTTGTGGCCCTTGTTGACCCTCACCGCCTTGCTGCTGCTGCTGCTGCATCGCAGCTAATAACTGTGGGACCATCTGGGCTACGGCGGCCGCAACAGCGTCGGCCATGACCTGTGCCGTAGGGTTCTCCCCCTGGTTCCCGGTATCACCAATGCCGCGCCCGGCCTCGACCTCGTGGTCTACCTGACATCTGAATTCACATGAACATTTATTAGCACTGTGCTTGCACAATTATCGGTCCAACGGTTGTAACATCTTCCCGACAATAAGGTATCTCCACACTTAGTTAGTGGTTAACCTTCCCATAACTGTTCACTTAGGTAACTATGGTTAGGCTTCCTAACTTGGTATATTCCTAAGCTCGGTATTCTAGCCATCAGAGCGATACTTCACTCTGATACCACTTTTTGTAACACCCCTACTACACACTTACTATTAACTGGAGTCGCAGCGGAAAATAAACAACTAAACAATAACTAGACGATTGGTGCTACAACGCCGTCAACCACCCACGTGGTTAACAAGGCTGGACAAATACAAGTGTATCGGTCTGATGATCAGACTCCCGAGCATAGAACTTATAATCATATATACATAAACACAATACCGAGTATTTACGTACATCCTTCACTGTAAACTGTTCACAACCGAAATATATATCGCCACGGGAGCACAGGCGCATCCCGGGCCCAACATCCAAAAAATCAAAAGTAATCCTGCATCCTAGAATCTAAAGCCATTCTGCTTCTTCGATCCTCATCCTAGTAAAAGAAATATGGAGCCCCCGAGGGGGTCAGCAACCCTTGGCTGGTATGGTTAACGCGCAGCCCATCGGCTACCGGGATACGCGCAACTAATTGTCATGATGACATGGCATTCTTTTTAACACATACATCATAAGCATATATCACAACATAAGTATTGTACACAACATCACACATAGCATACAAGACATTTCCTTTTTGGAAGTGAACCAATACAATTAGTTCCCATGAGAGCCTAGAGAATGTTGCCATACTCATGCTAAGCTCGTCACATAACTCGTTACCGTTCCTGTTAGATTGAACGGATAACTTAACACAAGGTGCCTCGGATATAGTGATCTAAGCACACCGAAACACAACACATAGTATGCCCCTGTGGCCCGACGTGAGTCAGTAAAATAGCCTTGGTTAAGCTAAAGGGAAGGTTGGAAACCAAATTGGAAAACAACCATAACATACAAAGAGAATCGAACCGGTTATGACATCGACTCCCATAATCACACGCGTGGCCGGAACAGACCGGACTCCTCACTTCCCCCGTTAGCACTTGTTAGTAGTTCAACATTGAACTCAATAAACAATTCACAATAGTTGGTCAAGTCTTGATAGACACACACACAAGGAAAGAGAGAGTCATACTTAACAATACAATAATATTTAACAACTATAAACTCATTACATGACTTAAGTCTTACAAGGTCATAAACACACAAAAACAAACAACACACAAGCGGTGTAAACCGGTAGGCAACAGACTGCAAGAAAACCATACCTTGGTCCTTGCTTTGACTGGTTTCACCCTTTGAAGAATCCTATACACATTTAGTAACGTCAGTTAATTAATGTACTAATCCATTGTTAACTTATACTTCACTCAACTAGTTATTTTGTATTCACACTTTGTTATAACTTCTCACCTTTTAAATTGTCATTATTACACTCCTAACATGCCTTATATAACTTTATAACATCATTACTAACTAATCCCCATCATTAGACATCATTATCTAACCTTAAACTAATTTTAAAGTGGTCCGGGACTTGTCCCCAACTAAGGTCCCGGACCTACACTAACAAAATCCTCTGGCCTGTTTTAATGGGGTGGTCCGGGACTTCATACAAGTCCTAGGTCCCGGACCAGTGTAGGCAAAATCTCGGGGGTAAATCAGGGGGTGGTCCGGTACTTCTTACATAACCTAAGTACCGGACCAAGACTTTGCAAGAATCCTCGGCCCTTTTTAATACATGGTCCGGGACATCATCCAAGACCTAAGTCCCGGACCACTGCTACAGATTTACATTTTGAACATTTTCTAAGTCTTGTTGCAATGGTTCTTCTTACCCATTTAATGTATAAACTCCCTAAATGATCTTAGGTATATTCTAATGCCAAAATATCATCTTAAGCACACCTAGTTCCTTATCTAACTTGTTACCCAATTTTTCCTTAAAATTCACCAACACTTGTAACATTTCTTACAAGGTTTCTAAATGGTGTTTCTCACCTATGATAATCACTATCCCAAAATGCTTTCTCCTCGCCATAACATCATCTCCCAAGCATCTTTTCTTAACAACCTAAACTTCTAGTTGATGTCTAGGTCCTTTTTGTTTCCTAGGACACCCAAGACATTACTTCTCCTCTAGTAAAATACCTAAACATTTCTAACACTTCCTAGTTCACTTAATCTTGTTTAAACACTTAGAACTTCTTGTACATTACCTAAATTTTGACATGAACTCTCCTAGAACATTACTAAGCCAAAACACATTGTTTTCACCATTAAACAATCAAGAACACTAAAATCCATCAAGACCATCCTTATACACAAAACTTCACTCAATTAACACTACATCACAATATAGTGCATAATTTAAATTGCTTGGCACTTAGGCCCTTAAATAACATGGCTCTTAGGCCCTTAAGATGCATAAATCTTAAACACTGAATTTCCACAATATATTTGCCTTTGACCTGTAAATACACTCAACAATACATATGCCTTTTACTAAGCCCTTGAGAGCATTTTTCTAGGTCATTCACCATTGGCTCCATAAATCATTTTCATAAGCAATATAAGCTCATTTCTCCTAAGACTTTAAACTACATTAGGTTAGCACATTTACCTCTTTTCCTCACAAACTTCTTTCTTGTTTCCTTGAATAAATTGGCAAGGCTTTTAGTTGCTTGTAAACTTCTAAACATTATACAAATGATATAATGAGTATACAAGCTTTATGCTTCATCTCATTGTAAACCCTAGTTACATATATTATTTTAAAGCATTAAGATGATTGTTTTACCTTGGAATGGAAAGAGAGTTTGGATATGTAACAAGAGAGGACTCCACCAAGCCCTTGGAAGGTTCAAATGAAGCTAAAACAAGCAAGGTAAGGACACCATCAATGGTGATTTTAGTACAACACACAAACATGAAGGAAATGTTATTTTTCTTTGAGTTTCCTTACCTAGAAGCAAATGAGAACAACAATATGTGAAAAGATGAGCTCAATCTCCTCCCATGGTGATTCCTCTTGGCACCGAAATGGAGCTCTTAGGATTTTGAGAAGATAGGAATGAAGAGCTTGATGAGACTAAGAGAATGGTGGTCTTTGTTTTTGATTTGGCAAAGTGAGCTATGAATTATAGATGGTCAAAGATGGAGTTTGATGGTGGTGGTGTAGCATTACCGTGAAAGAGAGCAAGAAGGGAGAAGGTGAAGTGTTGGAGACGGTGGGAGCATGAGGAAATGAAGAGAATGAAGATAAGTTCTACTTTTTGGAAGATATTTATATGTAAAGTAAATAGTATCCTAAGAGTCATCTTTTAATTACTTAACAAATTAACAAGAGTGGTGACTCACCACTAAGAAAACCAGCCCCCTTAATATTCTTAGGGGTATTTTAGTCTTTGTTGACTAATTAAATTACTTACATTGACATATGTTATAAACTTGCTTATTTTAGTTACTATTCACTAAAACAAGGCACATAGATGTGAAATTTTTGATTTCCCATTGATATAGACTTCCAAATATGATACTAAGTAGTACATATTAATTAAAGAGTAATGATGGACATTTAGCCATTCAAAACTCATTTACAAGACAATTTTTCAAAAATGTGCTTTAAGACTCCATAAAGCACATTTTGTGTTTTAACTTGTCTTCAAGCTTGGTTTTCTTTGGTAATTGGTTGAATATGTTAATTAGTATACAAATGAGGTCTTGGTAAGTTCATTAGGTCTTAACCAAGCTTATCCCAAGCTTAGAGCACATTTTGGCCTTTATTGACCTTAAGGCATTGTTTGTGTTTTCTATGGTTTAAATTGTTTACTAATGTTTCTAAGACTCTTTTTAGTCTTACTACACCTTATTTTAGTGTTTAAACAACATAACTAGGTTTGGGGTATTTCAGAAAAGGAAAGAAAGATATCACCCAAAAGTAGATCAAGGACAAAGTGGAAGTAAGTTCATATACTCATGTTAACAAAAAGAATCAAGAAGTGAGAAATGATATCTAAGGGTCATTAGAAAGCTTACCTCTTGAGAGAACAAATATTAAGTATTCCCTAATGTCAACTTAATCAAGGACATACAAAAGGTTGAGTAGAAGGTTAATAAACTTAAAACTTATTATATTGAATAACCAGACATTCTATAAATGTTTTGTTTTTGTTTTGTTTTTTTTAAGGGGGAGTCCCCCTGCCCTACACTAGGCACGAACACTGTCCCCAGTGTTGAATAAAGAAGTAAAGAACTAGTTAATAAAAATAAAATTTAATAGCAAAGAAAGAACACAACTTCCCTGGAAGGTGTACGTGGGAATGTGAATGGCCCTACACTTGGCCTTTGGCGACATAGCAGCATTTTGTAATTTGCGGTGGCATCAACTCCTTCGAGGTAGAATCATTAAAAATTAGATCCACGGAGTTGGAAGTCTTACATTCAGGGCTTAGATATTTCTTCAAGCGGGAACCGTTGACTTTGAATCTTGCACCCGTAGAATTTTCAAGTTCGAAAGCACCATATTCAGTCATGAAGTGATAGTGAAAGGTCCAGCCCAGTGAGATTTCAACTTTCCCGGAAAAAGTCGAAGGCGCGAATTGTAGAGGAGGACTTGATCACCCACATGAAAATCGCGTGGAAGAATAGCTTGGTCATGAATCTTCTTAGTACACTCTTTATATAGCTGAGCATTCTCATAAGCGTTGTGGCGTAATTCTTCAAGCTCAGATAACTGGAAGTTCCTTTTGACTCCTGCTTTCTCCATGTCAAAGTTGAGTGCTTTGAGGGCCCAGTAGGCCTTATGCTCAAGTTCTACGGGCAAGTGACAAGCTTTCCCATACACAAGGCGGAATGGTGTGGTCTCGATAGGAGTTTTAAAGGCAGTTCGATATGCCCATAAACCATCATCAAGTTTGGTGGACCAATCCTTGCGAGATGAACGGACCGTTTTCTGTAAGATCCATTTCAATTCACGGTTGGAAACTTCGGTCTGTCCATTAGCCTGTGGATGGTAGAGAAGCGTAATCTTATGATGAACTGAAATACCCCAAACTTAAATATGGTGATTAGAATATTTAATATAGTATTCAAGGGCCTAATAGTGCCTAAGTAGTTTTTGGTAAAGAAAATAAATCCAAAAGAAATGAGAAAAACGCTTAGAAAGCGGAAAACGCTAAAATGAGCGTTAAATAACCATAGGAGGTACGAGACCTCGGTTATAGTATCGTAAGGATTCCTAAGGCTCATTCAGGCCTAATTAAAATACGGGAATGATCCCCGAAGAAAACGGATCCAAATAATGTATTAAAACGCTAATAGAGCTTTAGCGCACATTTTTCGAGAAAACCCGAAAACGTGATTTTAAGTGGTCAAACGAACCCGTAAAAATTATGAATCATTAAGTAACTATTATTAAGCATTAATGGAAGCTTAATAACCAAAAAAATAAAGAAACGAGAAAATTTCGGGAAACGGGCCCGGTTAGTGAATAGTATCAAAACCGGGTAAAATAACGAGCGTTTTCTGTAAAAGACGAAAAACGCTCCAGCTAGTATAACAGTGGGGGCCGGTTTTACTGGTGTAAACAGCCCTCTCTCACACTCACACTTGACTAGTTAATTAATTATGAGTTGAAAAGTCAATAAAGCAATAAAGTAAAAAGTAACAATACTTACCTTTTCCCTCTCTCTCCTCCCATTCCTTTCTTTTCCAGCGTGAGAACCCCCCCCCCCCCTCCTGATTCCTCTCTTCTCCTTCCTCTGGTTGGGGACGATTTTGAAGACCTCAAAATGGCTCCCATGGCTTCTCCTCTTATACTCCATGCTCTAGCTTCATTAAAGCCCAAATCGAAAATAAATTGCATATTCTTCTTCCCCTCATCAAGCTCTACATTTCTATCTTTTCAAAATTCCAAATGGAGGAGTTTGACCACCATGGGTTTTGGCCATTTGAAGAGTAAACCACATATTCTTGAAGCTTGGAGTCTCCTCTTCCACTTAAGGTAAAAAGATTCAAGAGAAAAACTCATTTTCTCCATTTCCATGCCTTGGCCGATTTTGGCTTCTTTTAATGCCTTGTTCTTCTCTTGTTTTGGAGCATTGTCTCAACCCTCCAATGCTGGAGTAATCCCCTTCTTGATTCAAGGGTGAGAATCCCTCTCAAAATCTCAAAGGTAAACCCTAGAATTTGTATTTTGAATACTTCAATGAACTAGCATAAATCCAAGGGTTAGTGTATTAATTTATACTTGTCTTTGTGTGCTTGGGTGATGGGAATGGAGTTTGGCAACTCCATTCCCCATAAAACCGATTTACAAGAAAGAGAAGAGAGGAGGAGGAATGGAAAAGAAATGAAGGAATCAAAAGCTCAAGGTAAGAGCTCCTTCTTAATGCTTAAATTTAATGCATTAGTGTAATGGGAATGGGTAAACAAGTAAAAGAACCTAAACTATTGTACTAGTATTGTAGTTGTGAAGGTTTGAGTATTTGTGAGCAAATGTGTGGATTTGTAGGCCTTAGAGCCAAATGAATGGTGTATGTGTACTAGTATTGTTATGGAGGAAGCAATGATGTATTAGTATTGTGATTGAAGAAGTATTGGTGTATTAAGATTTTGTATGAACCTTGTGTGCTGGTAGGACCCTTGTTGGGTGTGGCTAGCTTTAGGTTGAATTTGATCAGAAAATGTGTATTTGAGGATGTGAGGGAAAGTAGGTGAACTATGGCCAAATTTTGGTAGGAATTGAGCATTAAAGAATAACTTGGTGAATGGGAGAACCAAGGTATGTATTCGGGTTAGTAGAGATGTTTAATGACGATGGATTGGTAATTGGAGAATGAGGATGAAACATGTAAAAATCTGTAGCAAGAGGTATTAGATTTCATTGGAGGAATTAGGGAGAATGAGAGTACAAGACTTAGTAAAATGAATGTTGGACTTGGGTATAGATGTTGTAATTGCATGGAAATGTATTTGGGATGCTAGTAATGGTATTGGTAGTTGAAGCATTGGATGTGAGAATTGAGTTTTAAAATCTGTAGCATAAGTGTAACAAAAACTGTTACAAGTGTTGGAAAAGAAATGAAGGAATTGTGTAAGTTATTTGATGGATTTAGTAATGGATTTGGTGGATGAATTAAGGTGATTTAGAGGGCTTAATTAGTGTTAAAACATGTGGGATTACATGTAGGAAGATTGGGGAAGAAATGGGTAAGAAAAGAAGTGAAAAACAAAATCTGTAGGTAGGTTCTGGACCGGTCCGACCCAGAGGTTGGGGAGGATGGTGGGTCGGACGGGCACAGGCCACGGAACCAAAAACTACTGGAATGGTCCGACCCAGAGGTGTATGGGTCGGACGGAACAGTTCTAGGTCGGACGGGACACTTTCAGAAGACGGAAAACTTACTGGAATGGGCCGACCCATAGGTTGGGTCGGACGGTGGGTCGGACGGCCCTAACTTATAGAAAAAAAAATAAAAAAAATAATAATAGTAGTAACATAGTAATCATATGTATGTATGTATGTAGGTAAGTACATAAATAAAGGACCTTAGTAATATACCATTAATGTGACACCAATGGTAAGGAAGTAAGTATGTGAAAAGCAAGTATGAAAAGTAATTAAGTAGGTTGAGAGTATGAGAACATTAAGTATACCGGGATAACGGGGTAAGTACGGAAGTAGTAATTATTTGTGTATCGTAAGAGTATAGTATTAATAATAATGTTGGAACATTATCAGTGGAACAAGTGTGAACCAAGGAACGAGGGAACACATGGTAGAGCTAACGCCGGTGAAAGGTATGAGTTTCTCATGCCCCGTATGCTAACCGAGTTACGTTGATTTGTGTGTTGTATGCCGGCTAATCAAGACTAAAGCATGAAAACGGTTTATCCCCTTTCATTATATGTCTTGCTGTATGTTGTGTGAGCTAACCCTTCTTGATTGATTGTGTGGATTCATTTAGTGCGTAGATCGACTCATAGATGAGTCTTGTTGTGTAGTGACTCGTAGCAAGAGTCATGTCGTGAATTAATGGAACCGTAGCAACGCACTAAACTAACGAATCAATAAACAATAACGCAAACCAATGAACTCACTAGAATGTGAGAGAGTGTACGGGAGTAATAACCTTCCGATAACGGTAGGAGAACCGAAATGAATGATCCATAAATAACAAGTAGTGGAAGTATATAAGTAACCTCTATTAGAGGAATTAATCTTGGTGCAAGACATGAACCATGGGAGTAGTAAAGAATGATGAGGGATCTCCAAACCCCTTAGCAACTAGTCGACCCATAATGAGAGGATCCGACTGATGTAAGTATGTCCCGAACATGAGAGTATTCGACACGTTGGGGAAACCCTTAAATCTGAGGATACTAGTCGGTGGTAATACCCTAAGCTAGTGGAGGTTATCGAGAGAGACACTCCTAGGCTAATCCATGAGATTGTAATGTACTCTAAGAGAGGAGTGTTGGGAATTTGAGTAGTCCGGTAAAAGTGGGCATTTGAGTATTTGAGGAGCTAAGCGTATAGCCCTCGTATTGTAGGTCCGGTGGCGAGTCTTGTGTATGACTCCGCCCAGAGGCCAAAGTAATGAGTATTGAGTATTGCGTATGTGTGAGTAAAGTAATGAGTACTGAGTAAGAAGTGAGTATGAGTATGTACTGAGTACCGAGTATCGAGGATGTATGAGTAAGCACTGAGTATTGAGTACGTAAGAGTAAGTATGGAGAATTGAGTAGTGAGTATGCATAAGTATAGTAACGAGTACAGAGTAAGGATCGTGTACGAGTAAGGTATTGAACATGGAGTGATGAGTATTCAAGAGTAAGGAGTAAGTATGAGTAGAGTAGCGAATATCGAACACAGTACGAAGAGTAATGAATGAATAACAAATACGAATGGTTGACTATCGAATTGTCTTCCTTAGTAAGTATTGAACTTGTATATTTATGTAGGTATTTTTGATTGTATTGTTGTAGTATGAGTATGTATGTATGCATGTAAAATGAACTCCATGTATATCCGACCCAAAGTAGTCGGCGTACCGCGGTTAGCACGCGGTATATGCGAAATTCATATTCAGCGTAAGCTGACCTCCTAGGGGGAATGTTTTTAATGTGCAGGTACTCGAAGCTGACCACCGTTCGAGAGAGTTGGACGGGGACTGCTATGTAAGCATGGGTAGTCGTATTTTAGGGATTGTATTTGTAATATATGGGGAAATTGGAAGTTCCAAACTGTATCGGTAATTTAAGGATTGTAGTAGACTCGGTATAGTATTGTATTGGAGTTGTATCAAATTATGGTTGAGTATGCAATGGGAAGTGTTGTATTATGTAGAGTACTCGGTATGTTCATATTCATCAGACCGATAGTATGTAGGATTGTAACTCGCTTTGTTAGTCACGTGGGTGACTAACGGCATTGTACACCCGCCGTTGAGTAAGTATCCGCTGCGAAGGTAAGTATTGTACGGTAATGACGGTATTAGCGTAGGGGTGTTACATGAACTCCATACTTCGTTAAGAGGTTATCAAACTGACGGTTGCAGAAGTGAGAACCACCGTCAGAAATGATAGCTTGTGGAACGCCAAATCTGGTGAAAATGTTTTTCTTAGAAATGTCAAAACAGTCTTGGCATCGGCAGATGAGCATGGAATGGCTTCAACCCATTTGGAACTTAGTCCGGCGACTAGGATGTACTGGTGGCCCTGCGATGAGGGAAATGGACCCATGAAGTCGATGCCCCAACATCGAATAATTCGACCTTCAGGATATTTGTTAGCGGCATTTCATGACGCCTGGAGATGTTTCCCAGTCTTTGACAACTGTCACATTGAGAAACAACTGATGGGAATCTTTATGTAAGGTTGGCCAATAGAGCCCTGATTCCAATACCTTGGCTGCTGTTCGTGTAGCCCCATGATGTCCGCCGGCCTCCATAGAGTGACAAACTGCAGAACTGAAGTGACCTCCGTTTCAGGAATGCATCTCCGGATGATCCCATCGGCACAAACTTTGAATAAGTATGGATCATCCCAGAAGAAATGCTTTACTTGAGACAAAATCTCTTCTTTTGCTGAGAAGAGAGACCATGAGGTAGGATTCCGGAGGCTAAGTAATTGGCCATGTCTGCAAACCATGGCTCCTGTAAGGCTTCACACAATGCAACCAATTCTGTAAAATTATGTGCAATATCATCTTTAGATGCAGATTCCATCCATGTAAGCTGCTGAACACTGAACACTGCTTGTCTGGGAAATATTCTCTGATGGGATCCCGTCGTATGGTCGTTCAATGCGGGAGAGGTGATCAGCAACACCATTAAGACAACCCTTCTTGTCAACAACCAAACATCGAATTCTTGGAGTAGAAGAATCCAGCGCAATAATCTTGGCTTGGCTTCTGCCTTGGTAAAGAGGTACTTCAGGGCAAAATGATCCGTATGCACAATGACTTCACTCCCCCATAAGTAAGAGCAAAATTTGTCTAGGGTGAAGACGACTGCAAGAAGCTCCTTTTCCGTGGTTGTGTAATTTTTTTGTGCATCCACAAGGGTCTTGCTCGCATACGTGATTATTCGCAATACCTTTTCTTGTTTCTGACATAGAGCGGCCCCCACAGCATAGTCGCTTGCATCACACATGATCTCGAAGGGGAGAGACCAATCGGGGGAAACAACTACAGGGGCTGAAATTAACTTCTCCTTGATGACTTCAAAAGCTTCCAAACATTCCATAGTGAATTCAAATTTTGTATCCTTCCCTAATAAGTCACTTAAGGGTTTGGCAATCTTGGAGAAGTCCGAAATGAACCGACGGTAGAACCCGGCGTGGCCTAAGAATGCTCAAACCTCTTTGACGGTAGTAGGAGGTGGGAGTTTCTCGATGATTTCGACCTTGGCCCGGTCTACTTCAATACCAGCTTTTGACACCTTGTGTCCCAACACAATGCCCTCCTTGACCATGAAGTGGCATTTTTCCCAATTTAGGACCAAATTCGTATCTTCACACCTGTCTAAAATCAAATCCAGCTGCTGCAAGCAATCGTCAAAGGTGGAACCATATACGCTAAAATCATCCATGAATACTTCTATACTTTTTTCTATGAAATCAGAAAATATTGCTTGCATGCAACGTTGGAAAGTGGCAGGAGCATTGCAAAGTCCAAATGGCATACGACTATAAGCAAAGGTACCATAAGGACAGGTAAAGGTGGTCTTTTCCTAATCCTCTGGTGCAATTGGAATTTGAAATAGCCCGAGTATCCATCAAGGAAACAATAAAATTCCTGACCTGCCAATCTTTCTAACATTTGATCTATAAATGGCAAAGGGAAGTAATCCTTCCTGGTAGCTGCATTTAATCTTCTATAATCAATGCACATTCTCCAACCAGTTGTTTGTCTCTGAGGGATTAATTCCCCTTTTCATTAGGGACGACCACTATGCCTCCCTTTTGGGGACCACTTGGACAGAACTCACCCAAGGGCTATCGGAAATTGGATAGATGATTCCTGCATCTAACAATTTCAAGACCTCCTTTTTCACAACTTCTTTCAAGTTTGGGTTTAATCGCCTCTGATTTTGCCTAATCGATTTATGGTGTTCCTCCATAAATATACGATGAGTGCAAAACCTAGGATCAATGCCCTTTAAATCAGCTAGACACCAACCTATTGCTCTCTTATGATCTCCTAAGACTCCTAACAATTTAGTTTCTTGCTCAGTAGTTAAAAGCGAGGAGATGATAACAGGAGAGCATTGTTACCTGCCAGGAAGGCGTATTTGAGATGAGATGGAAGTGCTTTAAGATCTACCTCAAGGGGCTTTTCGATTGATGGAATGGCTCTAAATGGTGACTGTTCTAAGCTCTCTAATGGCGGTTGACACCCATTGGCACTTTTTCGCTTACCACCATTGAGTTGGTCAATAACCACCTTGATTTCCCTTGTGGGAGACTCTTCGATCGATGAAACCAAGATTTGCTCCCATGCCTCTAATTTGTGCGGTTCAATAGAGGGGATGGAGAACGTTTCTTCATCATCTTGGAATTCACTCTCACCATTATCTGCCAAAAGGCCGACACAGCAAATAGTATGAGCATTTACACTTTTTCTTACCATTTTTGCCATATCGAACTCGATCTTTTCATCCCCAACTCGGAAGATGACTTTGCCCTCATGAACGTCTATGATTGCGCGTGCGTAATTAGGAAGGGTCTTCCAAGGATTAGGGGACTTTGGTATCTTCATCAATGTCCAGAACCACAAAGTCGGCGGGAAAGATGAAATTGTCGACTTCAACTACCAAATTTTCCACCATTCCCATTGGCTTGATCGAAGATCTATCAGCTAATTACAGGGAAAAGGAAATCGGCTTAAGTTGACTGCCATGAATCCTGGTGAAAATTGAATATGGCATGATATTGATGCTGGCCCCAAGGTCACATAGACCATGACCGCAATCAATATCTCCAATGTAGCATGGTACAATTGGTAGCCCGGGGTCTTTCTGTTTGGGTGGTAGGGCTCGTAGTAATGCTGCGGAGCACTCCTCGGTCAAACTGACCATCTCTACATCCTCCATCTGTCTTTTATTATTGATTAATTCCTTCAGGAATTTGGCATAAGTGGGCATTTGCTTCAATGCATCAATCAGAGGGATATCAATAGTTAAACGTTTAAAGATACCCAAAAATTTCTTAAGCTGCTCATCTAAATGCTTTTTCTTGAGTCTATTGGGGAATGGCAGTTTTTCAGTAGAAATTTGATTTTTATTGGGAGGAATAGAAGTAGAAGATGGAGAGAAAGAGATAGGAGCATGTGTCTCCTGAGATTTTACCTCTGGGGAGATTTCCTCCATGTCCATAGGATCAATTTGTTTTTCTTTTTCTTTTCTTTGATCCTTACCAACCTCTCTCCCGCTTCTGAGAGTGACTGTGCTTAAATCGTTACTCCCAAAGGTAACCGATTTTGCGTGCTCTCGTGGGTTTTTTGAGTTTGTGAAGGTAAGTGGCCGGACGGCCTCTGTTGGGTAAGCATTTGCTGAACCTGAGAGTGTAGTGATGTAACACCCCAACCACCACCGTACACTTAACATCAAACTGCAGCGGAAACCACAAATCATCACATTACTTAATTCAATGGTGTTACACGCCGTTAACCACCCACGTGGCTAACAAGGCTAATACATGTACATTGTATCGGTCTGATGGACTAGATTTCCGAGCAACTACACAATACAATCCTCATTCCGTTTTCAACATTCATTATATACATACATTCCCACTGTACCGAGTATTTACAAACTAATGCCGATAACACTTTCGGTCTTACTACGCCTACAATGCTCTCGCCATTTAAATGGCTACCCATTGTTTAAACATCTACCCATCCTACTCTCGAACGGCTTCCAGCTCCTTGTACCTGAAATAGAAAAGGAGAGAAAGGGTGGCCCCCAAGGGGCTCAGCAACTTTGCTGGTATGGTAATCCCGCAGCCCACATGCTACCGGGCCACGCACAACTAATTGTCGTCTTAGCATGCAGCTGATTATATTTCAATCATACATACAAGCCATAACCATACAACACATAACCTTTCGCCTCGATGGGCACAACCTATAATCAACACATCCACATTTAATCAACCATCCAATGATTCCTTAAACCCTAGAGTGGCTCTCCTCTAAAACGGAGCTACTTCCTTAATGAACGACACGTACCCATTAATCGGGTTATCCTTGAACGCCTCTTAACACAAACTGGGATTCATTTCCATGATCCACACACATCCGTATCATACAACATATCTCATTTCTCACATAATAAAACATAACAACACCTTTCTTGTTTCGACGTACACATGTTGACATCGCATTCATTTAATACATCCAATATATATATATATACATACCATAGCATAGCAAGGGAATTTGCATAGCACCATAACATTACATAACACCATAAAATCGGTTCTCACAAGGAACCTTCCACCATAGTTAGTATACCATGTGAGCCTAGAGATTTTTTACCAATCCCATGTTAAGCTCGTTACCATCCTCGTTACCGTCCAGTTATATAGAACAGTTAACTTATACCCAAGGTGTGTCGGATATAGTGATCCCAAGCACACCGAAATAACATACGTATGCCCCTGTGGCCCGACGTGAGTCAGTAACTAGCTTTGGATAAGCTAAGGGAAGGTAGAAACCAAATTGGAATACCACCTATACATACACCAAGAGAGCCGAACCGGATAAGATAACGACTCCCGTCCATCACACGCGTGGCCGGAACAACCGGACTCCTCACCCCCCATTAGTACATATACACTTATAAATAAGTAGTTAGGGATCCATTATGGAGCCTACCACATCCACACACCATACGGTATCATAACCGAGTTAAGCACACAAGGGAGGTTCACACACTTGCATACAACAACAATATCCAACTAACTCACACATAGCCGTGGTTAGCACGTTCCCAAGGTTTGGGCCGTCAACTCCGAATACCGATCACTCATGTGTTCCTAGTTTTGATTAGCTAAGGTTTAACACATATTTGAGGTTAAAGGGTATCGGAGGCCAAATTCGCCACATAAATGAATTACTATAAACTCATTACATGTTTTAATCTTACAAGGTGGCAAACACTCAGAAAATCATATTGGCATACAAGCCGGTGTAATCCGGTAGGACACAGGTTGCAAGAAAACCATACCTGTCACCGGAGTCCACTTTACCACGTCCATTTATGTTCCTCGAGCAACTCTCGAACAACTGTTAACATCACATGTGTTTTCATTAACATCGGGGTTTGCTTGATTAATTAATGTCTAATGCTTAACTTTCCCCGTTAACTTAGTTACATAACTTACATTTTAACTTGTTTTACTTTTACATCTTGATTCAACTTTTCACCCACTTAATTGCCATTAAAACTCACCTAACATGCCCTTAACAACCTTATAACATCATTACCTATCAATCCCCATCATCACATATCATTTCATAACCTTAAACCATCTTTTTGGTCCGACCGGACTTGCCGACCGGACTTGTCCATGTCCGGTCGATTCCAGAACGCACTTCCGTGAAAATTTTTCTACTCCGACCGGACTTGTAAGTCCGGTCCTATGTCCGGTCCATTCCAGAGAGTTTCTTCCCTTTGTAAATTTAGCCCGACCGGACTTGCCAAGTCCGGTCCTATGTCCGGTCCATTCCAGAAACTAATTCTCGCAGGGTAAACTGGGCCCGACCGAACTTGCAAGTCCGGTCGCAAGTCCGGTCTGCCCCAAATCCTTGTTTTTCCTTTTTACATTCAACTCCAAACTTCACCCCATATGACCTAGTACATCCTAACCTCATTTGGGCACCTTAAACACACCTTAAGACATCCTTAAACACTCACAAAACCCTTTTTCTAATTCCTTAAACCTTTACTTATACCTTCACAAAATTCCCAACACTTACAATGTTTTCTCCTTAAGATTTCTAGGTGGTATTTCACCTATAATGACCACAACACCAAGGTGTTTCCTCTACACCTTAACATCACCTCTCAAACCTCTTTTCTCACTAACTAAACCTCCTTTTTCACATCTTACCCAAACATCACTTATTCCTTGGATATCAACATTACCTAAACCTTTAACAAACTTCTCCAAGACTTTAAAACATTCACAAAACACACATTGAATTCCTAGAACTCCTAAGATAATCCCTAAGTCCTTGCATCACTCTAAATCACCTTAATACATGTTTTCTTCTCAAATAAACATTTATTCACCTTTAACACTTCCTAGTTCACCAAAACTTCCTTACAACTCTTAGAACTTCTTACACATCTTCCTAAATTTGGCCATAGCTTCTCTAGTATATACCCACATCTAAACACTTAGGTTTTTACCTTAATTCATTCAAGAACACCTAAAATCCATCAAGCACATTTTTATACACAAGCTTCACACATTTAGCACTACATCACAATATAGTGCATAACTTAAATTGCTTGGCACTTAGGCCCTTAAATAACATGGCTCTTAGGCCCTTAAATTGCATAAACCTTAAACACTGAATTTCCCACATAAATAATGCCTTTGACCTGCAAATACATACACCAAGACATATGTTCCTTTACTAGTCTCCTTGAGAACACCTTACTAAGTCATTCACCATTTGCTCTTTAGGTAGTTTTAACAAGCATTATAAGCTCATTTCTCCTAAGGCATTAAACCACATTGAGATAGGATGTTTACCTCTTTTCCACTCAAACTTCTTTCTTGTTTCCTTATAACCGGTAAGGCATTTCTTTCCTTGTCAACAACTAAACAATATACCAACATTGTAATGAGTATATAAGCTTTATGCTTCATCTCATTGTAAACCCTAGTTTCATAAATTGTTTTAAGGTGTTAAATGATTGCTTTACCTTGGGATGGAAAGAGGGCTTGAGTAAGTATCAAGAGAGGACTCCTCCTAGCCCTTGGAAGATTCAAATGAAGCTAAAACAAGCAAGGTAAAGACACCATGGTGAGGTGAATTTTCGGCCATGTACTAAAACAAGAGGAAATGTTGTTTCTCTTTGATTTTCCTTACCTTGAAGCAAAGGAGAATGTCAAGGCATGAAAGGGTGAGCTCAAGCTCCTTCAATGGAGAATCTTCATGGCACCAAAATGGAGTTCTTGAAGATTTGAAAAGAGAGAAGTATAGAGCTTGACCTAACTAAGACAAAGGTAGTCTTGAAATTGATTTTGGAGCATGGAATCACAAGTTACAAGTGAAAGAAGATGAAGAATGAGTGTGGGCTGTTGGAAACCGATGGAGAGAGGAGGAAGAAGAAGACCACCGTGGGAAATGAAGGAAGGAATGAGAGAATGAAGATAACCTTTGCTTTTTGAAGATATTTGTTCATTTAAAGCAAATAGTACATTAATTAGTCATTCTTTCTTTTCTTAGTAAATTAACAAGGGTGGTGAGTCACCACACCTTAAAAACCGGCCCCCAATAGTACCTAGGGGTTTTTAGTCTTTATTTGTCAATTTAATTACTTAATACAACATATGTTATAAACTAGCTTATAAAAGTCACTATTCACTTAAACAAGCACTTGAATGAAATTTTTGATTTCCCATTGATATAGACTTCCAAATGTGATCTATAGTACACATGTATATTTAAGATAATGATGGACATTAGCCACTCAAAACTCATTTACAAGACAATTTTTCAAAAACGTGCTTTAAAGACTTCTTAAAGCACATTTTGTGTTTTAACTTGTTTTCAAGCATGGTTTTCTTTGGTAATTGATTTAATATGTTCATTAACATTTATAAGGTATAAGTATGACCATCAGGTCTTATACACATTTATCCCAGCTTAGAGCACATTTTAGCCCATATTGACCTTAAGGTATTTATTTGTGTTTTGTTTTGTTTCATTGTCTACCAAAGTTTCCTAAGGACTTAATTAGCCTTATAAAGTCATAATTAACATTTCAAGTCTGTAGGCTCTTTGGGTCCTAGCCAAGTTCACCCCAAGCTTAGAGCATGTTTTGCTCAAACCGTGTCTTAGTGTTTTATTGTGTTTTACTATGGTTTAAATTGTACACTGATGTTCCTAAGGCACTTTTTAGCCTTTAGATACCATAGTTTAACATTTACACAAAATACCAAGGTTTGGGTATTTCAATCTACCCCCCTTAAAAGAACTTCGTCCTCGAAGTTCACATTTCCTTGCATCATTGGATTAGAAACGGGAATTACTTATAGCATAAAACTTCCATTACCAACCACCCTTCACATCCAACCTCGGACTTAATGGTCCGGCAACATATCCACATTTACATAAATATCATACTCACATGGTAACCTCGGGCTTAATGGTCCGGGTACCTTCGCCACACTTGCACCTATACATATCCCTCACTCTTAGGTCTGGGTGACATAACCACATTTAGACACATAGGTCTATGTAACACCACATTTAGACTCATAGGTCTTGATAGCATACACTTTAGGAGATCAAAGTCCAATAACCCTTATCACACATACCAGCACATGTCATCATGCAGTTATCAAACAGAAATACCTTTTCCATCTCTCCATGGGTTCGAATCCCACGTTAGTACATATACACTGTGATCCCGCAGAACCCGGTCGCGATGGACACCTTCTGGTCCCCGTTCCTTTGGGAGATCAAACATTCACTCAATTTTCAACATATGTACTTCTCATGTCACCGGTCCGAAGACAAAGGCTCATACGTCCTCAGCTCGTGAGCAAGTACTATAAAATATTCTTTACTAGGTTAAGTATAAGAGATCTTTTATTCAAAATATAATCGATTGTTTGAAAACACCAATTGAAAATCCTTTTGAAAACACCACACAACTCCAAGTCCAACTTATGCTCCTTGTATTCTTCTTAACATGGTTTTTGTGACCACTTACAGGGAGCTTCGAGAGTCATCCAACCCTGATGTGATCAGCATCAGTGTTGAACTATCTTTCCACTCCAATTTGTGTTCGGCTTCCCTTGATCTCATGATAATCAAGTTTCACCTCCCACTTCTTTTTCAACCAACAACTAATTCAAGTGTATCCCATTTTCTATCTTAAATCCTTCTAGTCATAATCATTACATCTCCAAGGGATAGAACTCCGTCTATCAATCATCACCCAAATCCAACTTAATTCAAGTTACCTAGGAAATTTAATTCTCACTAGGTTCTATGTCGGTCTTATACCCCTCATAAATCACAACACTGTATATATATACATATTTTTTATCAAAATACAATACATGGTTTACATTTATGCACCGTCGGGGTTTTAGTTTCCCCGGGAGTTTCTTTACTCCCTTTCCACTTGTACTCTCACACACCATTGTTAACATAATAACACACTTCCCACAATGGTATTCGCATCTTCTATGCGCAATTACCACAATTTAACCACAAATAGATGTGTATGTTTTATAACACACGCGCCAACCATCATAATAAATCAATTTGTGCTATGCACACCTAGTTCGCGTACACTTGTACGGTAAAACACACCAAGTGGTTTTGCGCTCTACCCCCCTTAAAAGGGATTACGCCCACGTAATCAATCACTAAACATTGGCTTAAAATGTTCTGCGCGTCGTGGAGTGTTTAACTTCCACGCGGTCTATTACACAATGGATTCTGATTAGAGGATCTTAACCATATTAGCGGTTTAGTTCCTAAACCAAGAATTCTCATTGGAGTTTGTTTAAACTCTTAGTTGGTTTCGATTCAGGCCTGTTAGGCTTCTAGGCGTTAATAATTAGCCATTCACTCGTGTTCACCACGTACATTCAACACTTGAATCATTGGCTCACTAGTTTCTGCTGCGAAACTCTAATAAATGTAGAGCTTAATTGCCCCATTTGTTATTCTTACTGCATTGTACCTCCCCAATTGTCACCTTCATCTTGGTAACAATGGTTTCTCAACCGACACGTGGTATCTCTTACCGTTCGCGAATTCGGTGAGTTATACACTCTCTATCCACTTCCATAACAATTTACTGTGTATACCCCTATGTATTTCACAATGATTGACTTGTTCCCTTCCGACTTATTGTCGGTTGAGATTGAGCTACTACCTAGTGTGTAGTTCTCTCTCAGTTATTTACAACATTTGGGGTATATTCTATACCGATATTTGGCAGTTAGTGCTACTGTAGTCACTTACTGTTATCATGCCTCCACATTTGGTTTTGTACAAGTACTCTTTTATTGGTGCGGCCTTGCATTTCCTATGCATCGGCCATTATAACATTATTCCTTCACAATTAACATGTTTCCAATTCCTAGCTATCTCACTCGTTCATTACTGCGCAAGTGCAATACCAAAACACTCAGTCATACAGAGTGCAGAGCGTAAACTCTTGACAGTAAATCCCTTATGTGATTCGCCATGGAATTCACACTGTGTTTCACTAAAATTCTGATCTCGTAATACTGGCTACTGGCTTACTGCCGAGTCTGTTTAACATCAATTATCTTGCATCTCCACTGAGTTTAACTCATAACTGGTCTTATCTGTTACATTATCGTTTAACAACATTTATACAACGGTCGCTTGTTGCGCACCGTGCTCTTACTCCCTGTATAACATCAACTTATATCGTATCTACTGTTACCTCAATTTCCACACATATACTTGTATTATTCACATTATGGTTCATCACTCACTTGGATGACTACTGAATGCTCCTTGAGCATCGATCATTCGAGTCACAAGCGGGCATTATTCAGCTCGGTGTTTCACTTTATACACACGTACTATTAAGCTAACTGCTCTCTTTCAATAATAACGTCGTCCATCCTTAACATATTTCTTGAACTTGATTCACGTAACTACCGCTCCTGCGGTCTCACAACATTGAGAGGTATCCCCACTCTTACTGCAGTGGTTCGTTTACCACTCTCTTTACTTATACAACATGAACTTCTACAATCAATCGAACTTATATAATACATCTTTCTTATGGCTTATAAGCCTTATTTGCCTTGAGCTGGGCTCATTGTGGGCTGTCCACACATGTGTACTTCTCTATACAATATTACATGGTTTGGATGTTAAATTGAGCTCCATTACAAGGTCGTTGTATTCCGTTTCCTTTCATGGGATGCCCCTTAGGATTGTCAGTCCGTCTCCTGACAACTTATGTCTAAACTGGGTGTTAGTTTCAACCCTTGTGTTTCTGTCATGTCATTTCGTGCAACACTTGTTGATGCGAACACCCTTCAAGGATTGCTCCTGGGTGTTGCTAAGTTATGCTTTTACATTTAGTTCACACTTATTGATATATTGAGTTAGCCACGCCGTTTGCGTTCTTAAATGGCTTATTATCTCCTTCTGTGAAGATCAACATTTCCTGGTAGTGTAGGTACTCATTCTGGGAATTTTCATCCCGTTCATTGCACATTAATGTGTCCACATTAGGCATCTGCCTTGCCATGCATAGGCTGAGTCTCCGTTCCAGCTATCATGTTTATCCCTGAGGATCCTTAAGATATATACGATGTCTTTACATAACAGTTTGTGCACTTCGCACCTCCTAACTCTTAAACATTCCCTTGAGAGGAATTCACTACTCCTTTTAGTCTCGTTAACTTAACTGAGTTCCTTAGCTTCAACTATTCCTTGTAATCCTTAGCTCTTGTTTGATTTATACTGCTGACCGTAGACGGAGTCGACTACTTCCCGTGTTTCGGACTCCACTCGTATACATATGTGGGGTACCATACTGATACATTGCTACTTACCCAACTAACCCATAAATAGGTCTGTCAGGCCCACAAGCTCCTATCGGAGTGCGGTCGTCCCACAATTCAGTTGGTACACTCGTAGTGTCCGTCACACGCCTAGGTGAAGTATTCTGTTGTCAACTCCCTTATATTGTCCCCTGACAATATGCGTTCCATGCTTCCCGAACTTAATCGAGGGAAGGTTTATCCATTGTTGAATTCTTATCAACTACCCTTGGTTTCACTGGTTTGGTTTAAAAGAAGGTTGGAAAGAATTGTTGGTTTGAAAGGAAATTTGGTTTTGAAAAGAAAGGGTTTGAATAAATCTAGGTTTGAAAGAAAATTTTCATGGTTTCACAACATCTTCTTACCTTAGCCAAGTCTAGCTTCTTGCTGACCGGTGTACTTACAATCACAGAGGTTAGGCTATTAAGCCCTTCCACGGTTACAATGATCTCACTTAACTTTATGGTACTTCACCAAGTACTTCGTAGTGGTTATAAATTTCCCGAATAGCCCTGTTATAGCAGCACTTGCTATGGCAAGTGCGCCATGTTAACTGGCTATCGGTTTAACACATACCAGTTGTGGTATTATTTTTACCCATACTGTCATCAGTGGCCTTGTTGGCCCTCACTGATCTTACTGCCTTGATAATAACTCCCCTAGGTGACTTCTCACTGTCTTCACATGGTAATCATTAACTAGGGTGTTTCCCATTCTGGGAGACCCCTTTTTACTTAGCATTATTTTCTCTTTGTAGCCCGTTCCACGCATCGTCGTGGTTACTGAGACTTGTCTCTTGTTTGGGCGCTACGTTGTAGTTCCTTTGTCGGTTTGTATACCATTGGGTATTATTTATCAACTGTGGTCCCGTAGACACTTGTCTCGGTTTTCAGTAATCCAATTCTTGCCTGTTGCACGGTTAGTGCGTTGCAAGCTGGTTATTCTCGACTGCTCTGCATGTCGACCAGGTTGCCGGAAATTCTATTCCTCTATACACAAGATCCTTCATTCATTGCTATGAAATGCGGTTAACATTGTTCAGATGGAGACCGTCTCCGGGATTCCCAATTTTCGGGATCTACCGTATGACAGATTCTCCGTACCTTTGGAGGTACTTAGTAACAGCCAGATCGGGTTTTCCCGAGAAAGAGAGGACTTCCATCTCTCTGGCGTTCTTTCCCAAGTTATAAAACAGGGATTGTGGAGGGTGGGATGGATACTGTAGGTTTCCTGTATTCACTGGTAGTTCCTATCTAGCGTATCTCTCACGCTATCACTCAACCCTTAACCCAAAGTACTGAAAATCCTAACTCGGTACTTCCTAAGCTCGGTAATTCAGTCATCAGAGCGATACTTGGCTCTGATACCACTTATTGTAACACCCCAACCACCACCGTACACTTAACATCAAACTGCAGCGGAAACCACAAATCATCACATTACTTAATTCAATGGTGTTACACGCCGTTAACCACCCACGTGGCTAACAAGGCTAATACATGTACATTGTATCGGTCTGATGGACTAGATTTCCGAGCAACTACACAATACAATCCTCATTCCGTTTTCAACATTCATTATATACATACATTCCCACTGTACCGAGTATTTACAAACTAATGCCGATAACACTTTCGGTCTTACTACGCCTACAATGCTCTCGCCATTTAAATGGCTACCCATTGTTTAAACATCTACCCATCCTACTCTCGAACGGCTTCCAGCTCCTTGTACCTGAAATAGAAAAGGAGAGAAAGGGTGGCCCCCAAGGGGCTCAGCAACTTTGCTGGTATGGTAATCCCGCAGCCCACATGCTACCGGGCCACGCACAACTAATTGTCGTCTTAGCATGCAGCTGATTATATTTAAATCATACATACAAGCCATAACCATAAACATAACCTTTCGCCTCGATGGGCACAACCTATAATCAACACATCCACATTTAATCAACCATCCAATGATTCCTTAAACCCTAGAGTGGCTCTCCTCTAAAACGGAGCTACTTCCTTAATGAACGACACGTACCCATTAATCGGGTTATCCTTGAACGCCTCTTAACACAAACTGGGATTCATTTCCATGATCCACACACATCCGTATCATACAACATATCTCATTTCTCACATAATAAAACATACAACACCTTTCTTGTTTCGACGTACACTGTTGACATCGCATTCATTTAATACATCCAATATATATATATATACATACCATAGCATAGCAAGGGAATTTGCATAGCACCATAACATTACATAACACCATAAAATCGGTTCTCACAAGGAACCTTCCACCATAGTTAGTATACCATGTGAGCCTAGAGATTTTTTACCAATCCCATGTTAAGCTCGTTACCATCCTCGTTACCGTCCAGTTATATAGAACAGTTAACTTATACCCAAGGTGTGTCGGATATAGTGATCCCAAGCACACCGAAATAACATACGTATGCCCCTGTGGCCCGACGTGAGTCAGTAACTAGCTTTGGATAAGCTAAGGGAAGGTAGAAACCAAATTGGAATACCACCTATACATACACCAAGAGAGCCGAACCGGATAAGATAACGACTCCCGTCCATCACACGCGTGGCCGGAACAACCGGACTCCTCACCCCCCATTAGTACATATACACTTATAAATAAGTAGTTAGGGATCCATTATGGAGCCTACCACATCCACACACCATACGGTATCATAACCGAGTTAAGCACACAAGGGAGGTTCACACACTTGCATACACAACAATATCCAACTAACTCACACATAGCCGTGGTTAGCACGTTCCCAAGGTTTGGGCCGTCAACTCCGAATACCGATCACTCATGTGTTCCTAGTTTGATTAGCTAAGGTTTAACACATATTTGAGGTTAAAGGGTATCGGAGGCCAAATTCGCCACATAAATGAATTACTATAAACTCATTACATGTTTTAATCTTACAAGGTGGCAAACACTCAGAAAATCATATTGGCATACAAGCCGGTGTAATCCGGTAGGACACAGGTTGCAAGAAAACCATACTGTCACCGGAGTCCACTTTACCACGTCCATTTATGTTTCTCGAGCAACTCTCGAACAACTGTTAACATCACATGTGTTTTCATTAACATCGGGGTTTGCTTGATTAATTAATGTCTAATGCTTAACTTTCCCCGTTAACTTAGTTACATAACTTACATTTTAACTTGTTTACTTTTGCATCTTGATTCAACTTTTCACCCACTTAATTGCCATTAAAACTCACCTAACATGCCCTTAACAACCTTATAACATCATTACCTATCATCCCCATCATCACATATCATTTCATAACCTTAAACCATCTTTTTGGTCCGACCGGACTTGCCGACCGGACTTGTCCATGTCCGGTCGATTCCAGAACGCACTTCCGTGAAAATTTTTCTACTCCGACCGGACTTGTAAGTCCGGTCCTATGTCCGGTCCATTCCAGAGAGTTTCTTCCCTTTGTAAATTTAGCCCGACCGGACTTGCCAAGTCCGGTCCTATGTCCGGTCCATTCCAGAAACTAATTCTCGCAGGGTAAACTGGGCCCGACCGAACTTGCAAGTCCGGTCGCAAGTCCGGTCTGCCCCAAATCCTTGTTTTTCCTTTTTACATTCAACTCCAAACTTCACCCCATATGACCTAGTACATCCTAACCTCATTTGGGCACCTTAAACACCCTTAAGACATCCTTAAAACACTCACAAAACCCTTTTTCTAATTCCTTAAACCTTTACTTATACCTTCACAAAATTCCCAACACTTACAATGTTTTCTCCTTAAGATTTCTAGGTGGTATTTCACCTATAATGACCACAACACCAAGGTGTTTTCTCTACACCTTAACATCACCTCTCAAACCTCTTTTCTCACTAACTAAACCTCCTTTTTCACATCTTACCCAAACATCACTTATTCCTTGGATATCAACATTACCTAAACCTTTAACAAACTTCTCCAAGACTTTAAAACATTCACAAAACACACATTGAATTCCTAGAACTCCTAAGATAATCCCTAAGTCCTTGCATCACTCTAAATCACCTTAATACATGTTTTCTTCTCAAATAAACATTTATTCACCTTTAACACTTCCTAGTTCACCAAAACTTCCTTACAACTCTTAGAACTTCTTACACATCTTCCTAAATTTGGCCATAGCTTCTCTAGTATACCCACATCTAAACACTTAGGTTTTTACCTTAATTCATTCAAGACACCTAAAATCCATCAAGCACATTTTTATACACAAGCTTCACACATTTAGCACTACATCACAATATAGTGCATAACTTAAATTGCTTGGCACTTAGGCCCTTAATAACATGGCTCTTAGGCCCTTAAATTGCATAAACCTTAAACACTGAATTTCCCACATAAATAATGCCTTTGACCTGCAAATACATACACCAAGACATATGTTCCTTTACTAGTCTCCTTGAGAACACCTTACTAAGTCATTCACCATTTGCTCTTTAGGTAGTTTTAACAAGCATTATAAGCTCATTTCTCCTAAGGCATTAAACCACATTGAGATAGTATGTTTACCTCTTTTCCACTCAAACTTCTTTCTTGTTTCCTTATAACCGGTAAGGCATTTCTTTCCTTGTCAACAACTAAACAATATACCAACATTGTAATGAGTATATAAGCTTTATGCTTCATCTCATTGTAAACCCTAGTTTCATAAATTGTTTTAAGGTGTTAAATGATTGCTTTACCTTGGGATGGAAAGAGGGCTTGAGTAAGTATCAAGAGAGGACTCCTCCTAGCCCTTGGAAGATTCAAATGAAGCTAAAACAAGCAAGGTAAAGACACCATGGTGAGGTGAATTTTCGGCCATGTACTAAAACAAGAGGAAATGTTGTTTCTCTTTGATTTTCCTTACCTTGAAGCAAAGGAGAATGTCAAGGCATGAAAGGGTGAGCTCAAGCTCCTTCAATGGAGAATCTTCATGGCACCAAAATGGAGTTCTTGAAGATTTGAAAAGAGAGAAGTATAGAGCTTGACCTAACTAAGACAAAGGTAGTCTTGAAATTGATTTTGGAGCATGGAATCACAAGTTACAAGTGAAAGAAGATGAAGAATGAGTGTGGGCTGTTGGAAACCGATGGAGAGAGGAGGAAGAAGAAGACCACCGTGGGAAATGAAGGAAGGAATGAGAGAATGAAGATAACCTTTGCTTTTTGAAGATATTTGTTCATTTAAAGCAAATAGTACATTAATTAGTCATTCTTTCTTTTCTTAGTAAATTAACAAGGGTGGTGAGTCACCACACCTTAAAAACCGGCCCCCAATAGTACCTAGGGGTGTTTTAGTCTTTATTTGTCAATTTAATTACTTAATACAACATATGTTATAAACTAGCTTATAAAAGTCACTATTCACCTAAACAAGGCACTTAGAAGTGAAATTTTTGATTTCCCATTGATATAGACTTCCAAATGTAATACTATATAGTACACATGTATATTTAAGAGTAATGATGGACAATTAGCCACTCAAAACTCATTTACAAGACAATTTTTCAAAAACGTGCTTTAAGACTTCTTAAAGCACATTTTGTGTTTTAACTTGTTTTCAAGCATGGTTTTCTTTGGTAATTGATGTAATATGTTCATTAACATATTTATAAGGTATAAGTATGACCATCAGGTCTTATACACATTTATCCCAAGCTTAGAGCACATTTTAGCCCATATTGACCTTAAGGTATTTATTTGTGTTTTGTTTGGTTTCATTGTCTACCAAAGTTTCCTAAGGACTTAATTAGCCTTATAAAGTCATAATTAAGCATTATCAAGTCTTGGTAGGCTCTTTGGGTCCTAGCCAAGTTCACCCCAAGCTTAGAGCATGTTTTTGCTCAAACCGTGTCTTAGTGTTTTATTGTGTTTTACTATGGTTTAAATTGTACACTGATGTTCCTAAGGCACTTTTTAGCCTTTAGATACCATAGTTTAACATTTACACAAAATACCAAGGTTTGGGGTATTTCAATCTACCCCCCTTAAAAGAACTTCGTCCTCGAAGTTCACATTTCCTTGCATCATTGGATTAGAATACGGGAATTACTTATAGCCATAAAACTTCCATTACCAACCACCCTTCACATCCAACCTCGGACTTAATGGTCCGGGCAACATATCCACATTATACATAAAATATCATACTCACATGGTAACCTCGGGCTTAATGGTCCGGGTACCTTCGCCACACTTGCACCTATACAATATCCCTCAGACTCTTAGGTCTGGGTGACATAACCACATTTAGACACATAGGTCTATGTAACACAACACATTTAGACTCATAGGTCTTGATAGCATACACTTTAGGAGATCAAAGTCCAATAACCCTTATCACACATACCAAGCAACATGTCATAGCATGTATATCAAACAGAAATACCTTTTCCATCTCTCCATGGGTTCGAATCCCACGTTGAGTACATATACACTGTGATCCCGCAGAACCCGTCGCGATGGACACCTTCTGGTCCCCGTTTTTGGGAGATCAAAACATTCACTCAATTTTCAACATATGTACTTCTCATGTCACCGGTCCGAAGACAAAGGCTCATACGTCCTCAGCTCGTGAGCAAGTACTATAAAAATATTCTTTACTAGGTTAAGTATAAGAAGATCTTTTATTCAAAATATTAATCGATTGTTTGAAAACACCAATTGAAAATCCTTTTGAAAACACCACATAACTCCAAGTCCAACTTATGCTCCTTGTATTCTTCTTAACATGGTTGTTTGTGACCACTTACAGGGAGCTTCGAGAGTCATCCAACCCTGATGTGATCAGCATCAGTGTTGAACTATCTTTCCACTCCAATTTGTGTTCGGCTTCCCTTGATCTCATGATAATCAAGTTTCACCTCCCACTTCTTTTTCAACCAACAACTAATTCAAGTGTATCCCATTTTCTATCTTTAAATCCTTCTAGTCATAATCATTACATCTCCAAGGGATAGAACTCCGTCTATCAATCATCACCCAAATCCAACTTAATTCAAGTTACCTAGGAAATTTAATTCTCACTAGGTTCTATGTCGGTCTTATACCCCTCATAAATCACAACACTGTATATATATACATATTTTTTTATCAAAATACAATACATGGTTTACATTTATGCCCCGTCGGGGTTTTAGTTTCCCCGGGAGTTTCTTTACTCCCTTTCCACTTGTACTCTCACACACCATTGTTAACAAAATAACACACTTCCCACAATGGTATTCGCATCTTCTATGCGCAATTACCACAATTTAACCACAAATAGATGTGTATGTTTGTATAACACACGCGCCAACCATCATAACAAATCAATTTGTGCTATGCACACCTAGTTCGCGTACACTTGTACGGTAAAACACACCAAGTGGTTTTGCGCTCTACCCCCCTTAAAAGGGATTACGCCCACGTAATCAATCACTAAACATTGGCTTAAAATGTTCTGCCGTCGTGGAGTGTTTTAACTTCCACGCGGTCTATTACACAATGGATTCTGATTAGAGGATCTTAACCATATTAGCGGTTTAGTTCCTAAACCAAGAATTCTCATTGGAGTTTGTTTAAACTCTTAGTTGGTTTCGATTCAGGCCTGTTAGGCTTCTAGGCGTTAATAATTAGCCATTCACTCGTGTTCACCACGTACATTCAACACTTGAATCATTGGCTCACTAGTTTCTGCTGCGAAACTCTAATAAATGTAGAGCTTATTGCCCCATTTGTTATTCTTACTGCATTGTACCTCCCCAATTGTCACCTTCATCTTGGTAACAATGGTTTCTCAACCGACACGTGGTATCTCTTACCGTTAGCGAATTCGGTGAGTTATACACTCTCTATCCACTTCCATAACAATTTACTGTGTATACCCTATGTATTTCACAATGATTGACTTGTTCCCTTCCGACTTATTGTCGGTTGAGATTGAGCTACTACCTAGTGTGTAGTTCTCTCTCAGTTATTTACAACATTTGGGGTATATTCTATACCGATATTTGGCAGTTAGTGCTACTGTAGTCACTTACTGTTATCATGCCTCCACATTTGGTTTTGTACAAGTACTCTTTTATTGGTGCGGCCTTGCATTTCCTATGCATCGGCCATTATAACATTATTCCTTCACAATTAACATGTTTCCAATTCCTAGCTATCTCACTCGTTCATTACTGCGCAAGTGCAATACCAAAACACTCAGTCATACAGAGTGCAGAGGCGTAAACTCTTGACAGTAAATCCCTTATGTGATTCGCCATGGAATTCACACTGTGTTTCACTAAAATTCTGATCTCGTAATACTGGCTACTGGCTTACTGCCGAGTCTGTTTAACATCAATTATCTTGCATCTCCACTGAGTTTAACTCATAACTGGTCTTATCTGTTACATTATCGTTTAACAACATTTATACAACGGTCGCTTGTTGCGCACCGTGCTCTTACTCCCTGTATAACATCAACTTATATCGTATCTACTGTTACCTCAATTTCCACACATATACTTGTATTATTCACATTATGGTTCATCACTCACTTGGATGACTACTGAATGCTCCTTGAGCATCGATCATTCGAGTCACAAGCGGGCATTATTCAGCTCGGTGTTTCACTTTATACACACGTACTATTAAGCTAACTGCTCTCTTTCAATAATAACGTCGTCCATCCTTAACATATTTCTTGAACTTGATTCACGTAACTACCGCTCCTGCGGTCTCACAACATTGAGAGGTATCCCCACTCTTACTGCAGTGGTTCGTTTACCACTCTCTTTACTTATACAACATGAACTTCTACAATCAATCGAACTTATATAATACATCTTTCTTATGGCTTATAAGCCTTATTTGCCTTGAGCTGGGCTCATTGTGGGCTGTCCACACATGTGTACTTCTCTATACAATATTACATGGTTTGGATGTTAAATTGAGCTCCATTACAAGGTCGTTGTATTCCGTTTCCTTTCATGGGATGCCCCTTAGGATTGTCAGTCCGTCTCCTGACAACTTATGTCTAAACTGGGTGTTAGTTTCAACCCTTGTGTTTCTGTCATGTCATTTCGTGCAACACTTGTTGATGCGAACACCCTTCAAGGATTGCTCCTGGGTGTTGCTAAGTTATGCTTTTACATTTAGTTCACACTTATTGATATATTGAGTTAGCCACGCCGTTTGCGTTCTTAAATGGCTTATTATCTCCTTCTGTGAAGATCAACATTTCCTGGTAGTGTAGGTACTCATTCTGGGAATTTTCATCCCGTTCATTGCACATTAATGTGTCCACATTAGGCATCTGCCTTGCCATGCATAGGCTGAGTCTCCGTTCCAGCTATCATGTTTATCCCTGAGGATCCTTAAGATATATACGATGTCTTTACATAACAGTTTGTGCACTTCGCACCTCAACTCTTAAACATTCCCTGAGAGGAATTCACTACTCCTTTAGTCTCGTTAACTTAACTGAGTTCCTTAGCTTCAACTATTCCTTGTAATCCTTAGCTCTTGTTTGATTTATACTGCTGACCGTAGACGGAGTCGACTACTTCCCGTGTTTCGGACTCCACGCGTATACTATTGTGGGTACCATACTGATACATTGCTACTTACCCAACTAACCCAATAAATAGTCTGTGTCAGGCCCACAAGCTCCTATCGAAGTGCGGTCGTCCCACAATTCAGTTGGTACACTCGTAGTGTCCGTCACACGCCTAGGTGAAGTATTCTGTTGTCACTCCCTATATTGGTCCCCTGACAATATGCGTTCCATGCTTCCCGAACTTCATCGAGGGAAGGTTTATCCATTGTTGAATTCTTATCAATACCCTTGGTTTCACTGGTTTGGTTTAAAAGAAGGTTGGAAAGAATGTTGGTTTGAAAGGAAATTTGGTTTTGAAAAAGAAAGGGTTGAATAAATCTAGGTTTGAAAGAAAATTTCATGGTTTCACAACATCTTCTTATCTAGCCAAGTCTAGCTTCTTGCTGACCGGTTTGTACTTACAATCACAGAGGTTAGGCTATTAAGCCTTCCACGGTTACAATGATCTCACTTACTTTATTGGTACTCACCAAGTACTTCGTAGTGGTTATCAAATTTCCCGATAGCCCTGTTATAGCAGCCTTGCTATGGCAAGTGCGCCATGTTAACTGGCTATCGGTTTAACACATACCAGTTGTGGATTATTTTTACCCATACTGTCATCAGGGCCTTGTTGGCCCTCACTGATCTTACTGCCTTGATAATAACTCCCCTAGGTGACTTCTCACTGTCTTCACATGGTAATCATTAACTAGGGTGTTCCCATTCTGGGAGACCCCTTTTACTTAGCATTATTTTCTCTTTGTAGCCCGTTCCACGCATCGTCGTGGTTACTGAGATTGTCTCTTGTTTGGGCGCTAACGTTGTAGTTCCTTGTCGTGTTTGTATACCATTGGGTATATTTTCAACTGTGGTCCCGTAGACACTTGTCTCGGTTTTCAGTAATCCAATTCTTGCTGTTGCACGGTTAGTGCGTTGCAAGCTGGTTATTTCGACTGCTCTGCATGTCGACCCAGGTTGCCGGAAATTCTATCCTTTCTATACACAAGATCCTTCATTCATTGCTATGAAATGCGGTTAACATTGTTCAGATGGAGACCGTCTCCGGGATTCCCAGTTTTCGGGATCTACCGTATGACAGATTCTCCGTACCTTTGGAGGTACTTAGTAACAGCCAGATCGCGATTTTTCCCGAGAAAGAGAGGACTCCATCTCTCTGGCGTTCTTTCCCAAGTTATAAAACAGGGATTGTGGAGGGTGGATGGATACTGTAGTTTCCTGTATTCACTGGTAGTTCCTATCTAGCGTATCTCTCACGCTATCACTCAACCCTTAACCCAAAGTACTGAAAATCCTAACTCGGACTTCCTAAGCTCGGTTGTTAATCAGTCATCAGAGCGATACTTGGCTCGGATACCACTTTTGTAACACCCCAACCACCACCGTACACTTAACATCAAACTGCAGCGGAAACCACAAATCATCACATTACTTAATTCAATGGTGTTACACGCCGTTAACCACCCACGTGGTAACAAGGCATACATGTACATTGTATCGGTCTGATGGACTAGATTTCCGAGCAACTACACAATACAATCCTCATTCCGTTTTCAACATTCATTATATACATATTCCCACTGTACCGAGTATTACAAACTAATGCCGATCACACTTCGGTCTTACTACGCCACAATGCTCTCGCCATTTAAATGGCTACCCATTGTTTAAACATCTACCCATCCTACTCTCGAACGGCTTCCAGCTCCTTGTACCTGAAATAGAAAGGAGAGAAAGGGTGGCCCCCAAGGGGCTCAGCAACTTTGCTGGTATGGTAATCCCGCAGCCCACATGCTACCGGGCCACGCAAACTAATTGTCGTCTTAGCATGCAGCTGATTATATTTAAATCATACATACAAGCCATAACCATACAACACATAACCTTTCGCCTCGATGGGCACAACTATAATCAACACATCCACATTTAATCAACCATCCAATGATTCCTTAAACCCTAGAGTGGCTCTCCTCTAAAACGGAGCTACTTCCTTAATGAACGACACGTACCCATTAATCGGGTTATCCTTGAACGCCTCTTAACACAAACTGGGATTCATTTCCATGATCCACCACACATCCGTATCATACAACATATCTCATTTCTCACATAATAAAACATAACAACACCTTTCTTGTTTCGACGTACATGTTGACATCGCATTCATAAACATCCAATATATATATATATACATACCATAGCATAGCAAGGAATTTGCATAGACCATAACATTACATAACACCATAAAATCGGTTCTCACAGGCCTTCCACCATAGTTAGTATACCATGTGAGCCTAGAGATTTTTTACCAATCCCATGTTAAGCTCGTTACCATCCTCGTTACCGTCCAGATATAGAACAGTTAACTTATACCCAAGGTGTGTCGGATTATAGTGATCCCAAGCACACCGAAATACATACGTATGCCCTTGTGGCCCGACGTGAGTCAGTAACTAGCTTTGGATAAGCTAAGGGAAGGTAAAACCAAATTGGAATACCACCTATACATACACCAAGAGAGCCGAACCGGATAAGATAACGACTCCCGTCCATCACACGCGTGGCCGGAACAACCGGACTCCTCACCCCCCATTAGTACATATACACTTATAAATAAGTAGTTAGGGATCCATTATGGAGCCTACCACATCCACACACCATACGGTATCATACCGAGTAAGCACACAAGGGAGGTTCACACACTTGCATACAACAACAATATCCACTAACTCACACATAGCCGTGGTTAGCACGTTCCCAGGTTTGGGCCGTCAACTCCGAATACCGATCACTCATGTGTTCCTAGTTTTGATTAGCTAAGGTTTTAACACATATTTGAGGTTAAAGGGTATCGGAGGCCAAATTCGCCACATAAATGAATTACTATAAACTCATTACATGTTTTAATCTTACAAGGTGGCAAACACTCAGAAAATCATATTGGCATACAAGCCGGTGTAATCCGGTAGGACACAGGTTGCAAGAAAACCATACCTGTCACCGGAGTCCACTTTACCACGTCCATTTATGTTTCTCGAGCAACTCTCGAACAACTGTTAACATCACATGTGTTTCATTAACTTCGGGGTTTGCTTGATTAAAATGTCTAATGCTTAACTTCCCCGTTAACTTAGTTACATAACTTACATTTTAACTTGTTTACTTTTGCATTTGATTCAACTTTTCACCCACTTAATGCCATTAAAACTCACCTAACATGCCCTTAACAACCTTATAACATCATTACCTATCAATCCCCATCATCACATATCATTCATAACCTTAAACCATCTTTTTGGTCCGACCGGACTTGCCGACCGGACTTGTCCATGTCCGGTCGATTCCAGAACGCACTTCCGTGAAAATTTTTCTACTCCGACCGGACTTGTAAGTCCGGTCCTATGTCCGGTCCATTCCAGAGAGTTTCTTCCCTTTGTAAATTTAGCCCGACCGGACTTGCCAAGTCCGTTCCATGTCCGGTCCATTCCAGAACTAATTCTCGCCAGGGTAAACTGGGCCCGACCGAACTTGCAATCCGGTCGCAAGTCCGGTCTGCCCCAAATCCTTGTTTTTTCCTTTTTACATTCACTACAAACTCACCCCATATGACCTAGTACATCCTAACCTCATTTGGGCACCTTAAACACACCTTAAGACATCCTTAAACACTCACAAAACCCTTTTGCTAATTCCTTAAACCTTTACTATACCTTCACAAAATTCCCAACACTTACAATGTTTTCTCCTTAAGATTTCTAGTGTATTTCACCTATAATGAATGACCACAACACCAAGGTGTTTCCTCTAACCTTAACATCACCTCTCAAACCCTTTTTCTCACTAACTAAACCTCCTTTTCACATCTACCCAAACGTCACTTATTCCTTGGAAGATCAACATTACCTAAAACCTTTAAACAACTTCTCCAAGACTTAAAACATTCCAAAACACACTGAATTCCTATAACTCCTAAGATATCCCTAAGTCCTTGCATCACTCTAAATCACCTTAATACATGTTTCTTTCTCTCAAAATAAACATTTATTCACCTTTAACACTTCCTAGTTCACCAAACTTCCTTACAACTCTTAGAACTTCTTACCATCTTCCTAAAATTTGGGCCATTAGTTCTCTAGTCTATACCCACATCTAAACACTTAGGTTTTTACCTTAATTCATTCAAGAACACCTAAAATCCATCAAGCACATTTTTATACACAAGCTTCACACATTTAGCACTACATCACAATAGTGATAACTTAAATTGCTTGGCACTTAGGCCTTAAATAACATGGCTCTTAGGCCCTTAAATTGGCATAAACCTTAAACACACTGAATTTCCCACATAATAATGCCTTTGACCTGCAAATACATACACCAAGACATATGTTCTTTACTAGTCTCCTTGAGAACACCTTACTAAGTCTTCACCATTTGCTCTTTAGGTAGTTTTAACAAGCATTATAAGCTCATTTCTCCTAAGGCATTAAACCACATTGATAGTATTTTACCTCTTTTCCACTCAACTTCTTTCTTGTTTCCTTATAACCGGTTAAGGCATTCTTTCCTTGTCAACAACTAAACAATTACCAACATTGTAATGAGTATATAAGCTTTATGGCTTCATCTCATTGTAAACCCTAGTTTCCATAAATTGTTTTAAGGTGTTAAATGATGCTTTACCTTGGGATGGAAAGAGGGCTTGAGTAAGTATCAAGAGAGGACTCCTCCTAGCCCTTGGAAGATTCAAATGAGCTAAAACAACAAGGTAAAGCCCCGGTGAGGTGAATTTTCGGCCATGTACTAAAACAGAGGAAATGTTGTTTCTCTTTGTTTTCCTACCTTGAAGCAAAGGAGAATGTCAAGGCATGAAAGGTGTGAGCTCAAGCTCCTTCAATGGAGAATCTTCATGGCACCAAAATGGAGTTCTTGAAGTTTGAAAAGAGAGAAGTATAGAGCTTGACCTAACTAAGACAAAGGTAGTCTTGAAATTGATTTTGGAGCATGGAATCACAAGTTACAAGTGAAAGAAGAATGAAGAATGAGTGGGGCTGTTGGAAACCGATGGAGAGAGGAGGAAGAAGAAGACCACCGTGGGAAATGAAGGAAGGAATGAGAGATGAAGATAACCTTTGCTTTTTTAAATATTTGTTCATTTAAAGCAAATAGTACATAATTAGTCATTCTTTCTTTTCTAGTAAATTAACAAGGGTGGTGAGTCACCACACCTTAAAAACCGGCCCCCAATAGTACCTAGGGGTGTTTTAGTCTTTATTTTCAATTTAATTACTTAATACAACATATGTTAAACTAGCTTATAAAAGTCACTATTCACTTAAACAAGGCACTTAGAAGTGAAATTTTTGATTTCCCATTGATATAGACTTCCAAATGTGATACTATATGTACACATGTATATTTAAGAGTAATGATGGACAATTAGCCACTCAAAACTCATTTACAAGGACAATTTTTCAAAAACGTGCTTTAAGACTTCTTAAAGCACATTTGTGTTTTAACTTGTTTTCAAGCATGGTTTTCTTTGGTAATTGATTTAATATGTTCATTAACATATTTATAAGGTATAAGTATGGACCATCAGGTCTATACACATTTATCCCAAGCTTAGAGCACATTTTAGCCCATATTGACCTTAAGGTATTTATTTGTGTTTTTTTGGTTTCATTGTCTACCAAAGTTTCCTAAGGACTTAATAGCCTTATAAAGTCATAATTAAGCATTATCAGTCTTGGTAGGCTCTTTGGGTCCTAGCCAAGTTCACCCCAAGCTTAGAGCATGTTTTTGCTCAAACCGTGTCTTAGTGTTTTATTGTGTTTTAACTATGGTTTAATTGTACACTGATGTTCCTAAGGCACTTTTTAGCCTTTAGATACCATAGTTTAACATTTACACAAAATACCAAGGTTTGGGGTATTTCAAGTGAACTTCTGATCCTTACGAAGGGCTGCAAGATCTTCCTGTGTGTCTCTTGATTTGTTCATCAGGGGTCCTTCATTAAGTCACGCATCTCGGCCATCTCGGCTTCATGATTGGTCGAATGTTGGGGTGGTCTACCACCCATATGTTGATTGCTGGAATTGCCTTGGATTTTGCAACGATAAATTTGACCTATTAAATACCAAGAAATAATCTTAGAGAATAATAAATCAGAAAAACCGTCAGGTTGCAAAAATCCTGGTTATTGTAGTAGAGTTTATGGGAACCAGGTATCGAACCGTGGGACTATGTGATAATTATCTAGACTTAGCAAAGGTTATAAATTGAGGGGGAATTTTGTTTTGTTCTAAACTGTGAATTATAATAAGACAACAAGAATTTAAATAACAACTAATAATTAAAATAACAGAATAATCAAATGGTTGTGAATATGGAAGAACGGACTCTGGGTTCAGGTTTTACTCGTTTGATTAATTATGCTATTCTACTACGTTTAATTAAGAATAATTTGGCAAAATTCCTTTTAGTCTTTAGATTTAAATCCTAAATTCTAATGACCTCGTTTACCAGAACATGCAAGGTTTGATCTAAACTCAGGCAAAACACATGTAAACGGCTAGTTAAAGGAATATAATTTTGCATCTGAAATACTATATTTATTCAATCAGAATAAATTTTTCCACAGACATACAATTAATATGACCTATCTATTTATCACGGATCTGATCAAAATAGATTTCGTAAAGCAATTTAATAAACTCATGTAATTTATTAAAATGCGAGAGAATAACATTAATCGTATCAAATTATAATTAACTTAAACCGGTAAAATAAAGTGCACAATTAAAACAAACTAATATAACCATCTCCCGAGTATAATCTCTAACCGGACATGTTAAATAAATGAGCAGAGTAAGAGTAAAAGAAATCATCTGTTCGCTGACTCCTGCTCCGTTATTCTGACAGCCCGGATTAGAATTGAGGCAGATGATAATATATGGAGAATGGTCGAGCGTGGTTCTGTGGTGGTGGTCGAGTGAATTATGGAGGAGATGGATGAAGTGGTGAGTGAGTGAGTGTAGGTGGGCGAGAGTGTGTTCGGGTGATGGACGATTAATGGACAAGTTGAGCAGAGTGATTTGCAGCTCTATTTATAGATACGTGGAACGGATGCAGACAAGGAGATGAGCGGTGCAGTAGTCAAGGGCGGTGAAGTTGGTACGCAGATCGGTGAAGATTTGAGTCAGAGATTTCATCGGGGGCAGAGCAATTGATTGCAGAGCTGTCACGCGTGCAGAAATTAAGGTGGGCGACGTTAGCAATTAATGAAGTAGCAGTTCGAATGCGGCGCACGCGAACGGAGAAGAAAACTGTTCGAAATTCTGTTTGTGCGCATGTATGCATGTCCGCCAGGCGGTTCTGCCTCTCTTGTCCGCTCGAAATCAGGCGGTTGTCTCTATTGCTTCCGCCTCCTTAACATGCGGTAGCTTCTCTGATGTCCGCCACTTAATCAGGCGGTTGTCTCTATTGTTCCGCCTCCTTAACATGCGGTTGTACCACTCTTGTCCGCCAGTTATGAGGCGGACGCCTCTGTCCTGTCCGCCAGGTGAACTCGCGGTTGTGAGTCTCTTGTCCGCCTCGCGGTGGCATGTGTGGAGTCCGCACTTATCAAGCGGACACGCCTGTTGTGTCTGCGCCCGTCTTGTACAGAGTGTACTCCAATCTTAATCGGCCCCAGATTCTTCGTTATAAGTCCGTTTTGGTCCCCGTTTGTTGCGTTGGAAAGCTCGTGAGGAGAACTATGCATTTCTGTCATTATTTCCTGATTTTATCATATAAATTGGAATTAGTTCCTACCCAAAGTAAGAGTTACAAAAAGCATAGGATAAGTGTGAGAAGGTGCGTAAAAAGTTACATAAATAATGACCAAGCACCTATAAAACTATATAAATTTCACACTTATCAAATCACCCCACACTTAGCTCTTTGCTTGTCCTCAAGCAAAACTCTCAAACACGAGTTCAAGTCAAGCGAATGAAACTCAACTCAAAAGGAAGGACACAGAAGAAAGATTACTAGTTTTACCAATACAGGGGCATTTTTTTTTCTTCATAAAACAAGAAGTCATTCAAAGCTAATAATAGAGAAACAAAACCATAAGAACCTCGCCTTTAGCAATGAGCCAATCCACCTTTACATTCTCAAACCGTTAGAACGACAAGGGGCATGAAGTAAGATCTTATTCCATCATACCTTTCAATGCCACATACTCTTGATCCATAGAGAAGATTATTTTTTCATTTAGCACAATGATTGCACATTTTTTTTAATTTAAGCGCTTTTAAGTTCTTTCACCACAGACTTTTCTCTCCACCCATGTAACGGCTTTGGGTCAACTATCCCAGATCACAAGGACCTTAGGTAGCTAGGTGATGAGGCACCCCAAAGGACTTAATAACCAAGTGGACGAGGCCTGACTTTGGATCAGAATTAAAATTAAGCATGCTTAGGATCAGCGGAGTACCTTGCCTTGTTCTTTTTCCAACCATTTCAATCCAGACATTCCAAGGCTCAAGGCTAAAAACAGGGTTCAGATGGTGAGTATTCTCAATCATTTTAGTATCAATAGAACATAGACTTCATTTTTAATCAATTAAAACCAGAAAAATTTAAAAATTTTGCACCCCATTATCAGCTAACCAATTATTCCTCCTCTATGGCTTCCTTCCAAGTTGAGCAACACAGCAGGAGTCAAACAAATGCAAGAGAAAAGAGCTCAAAGATAAACAAAAGATAAGCTACGAAGGAGGTTACCCCACCCCACACTTAGAGTGAAGCAATGTCCTCATTGCTGGAAGAATTAACATTGTGCAAGCAATCCAACGGGAAACAAAAGTAAGACATATAGTGTTCAGAGGGGAGTATGTGTAACAGTAAAGAGTGAAAAGGATTTAGAATACTCCCCAGAGTCCGTTCACGGTGTGTTGCACGGTCCACCCCACACTTGAGTTCAGCTGTAGAATCGCGTAAATTGCCTGTAAAGAATTCTAACAGCCAGAAGAACTCAAGTTATTACTGCCTCGCCTCATGTGCTGCCACTCCTTAATGAGAAAATAAGAAAATAGACTAATAACATTTTTTTTTTTATATAGACAAATTATTGAAGCACACAGAAAACTGTAAAGTAAATGTAAGTTAAAAAAATAGGTAGAGAATTCTTCCTGTAATTGAAAATAAGTGGTGGGTTGCCTCCCACCAAGCTGCTCTGTTTTATAGTCTCAAGCTAGACTCATAAGTCCGATTAGGAGAAAGAGGAAGAGGAGTGGGAAGGGGTCCCACAACTTCCTAGAACTAAGTTGCGCAGCTTTCGGAACTTATGTTTTAACGCCATGGTAGAGACGTCTTTTTAGGTGGCGCCGACTCCGAAACAGGGGAAGAGATCCTGCTGTACCTGGACAAAAGAAACTCCAAGCAAGTTAGTAGAAACATCAGCAGGACAAGTATACCTTTTCAGACGGGCCCCATTAACTTTGAAGGTTTCACCCTTCTTGTTTTCCAGTTCGTAGGCTCCAAATGAAGTAACCCCTACCACCTTAAATGGTCCTGCCCAATGAGATTTAAGCTTTCCTGGAAAGATCTTCAATCTAGAATTGTAGAGGAGCACCCAATCTCCAACTTTGAAGTCACGTTTCTTGATCATTTGATCGTGGAGTTTCTTGGTGCGCTCCTTGTAGATTCGAGCACTGTTGTAAGCTTTATCTCTTAGTTCTTCAAGCTCTGAAAGCTGAAATTTGCGTTTCTCACCAGCAGCAGTATGTCAAAGTTCAGGGCCTTAAGTGCCCAGTACGCCTTATGCTCCAACTCAACAGGTAGATGGCAAGATTTCCCATATACCAGCCTAAAAGGAGACATCCCGATGGGTGTCTTGAATGCTGTCCTGTAGGCCCAGAGAGCGTCATCTAACCGTAGAGACCAGTCCTTTCTTGAAGAGTTTACTGTCTTCTGGAGAATCCACTTCAACTCTCGATTGGATACTTCAGCTTGTCCATTTGTTTGTGGGTGATACGGTAGTGCAACCTTATGACGTACTCCGTACTTAGCCAACAAGGCATCGAATGAACGGTTGCAAAAATGTGATCCCCCATCACTGATAATTGCTCGTGGAACTCCGAAGCGAGTGAAGATGTGCTTTTTGATAAACTTGACACGGTCTTTGAATCAGCATTCTGGCATGGTATGGCTTCAACCCACTTGGACACATAGTCCACTGCCACCAGAATGTATTGATAACCTTGTGAAGAGGGAAATGGCCCCATAAAATCGATACCCCAACAGTCAAAAAGTTCGACTTCCAAAATGCTTTGCTGAGGCATCTCATGTCGCCTTGAAGTATTGCCCATGCGCTGACAGCTATCACAACTAGCCACAAAGGTTTGGCAGTCTTTATGGAGTGTGGGCCAATAAATCCGGACTCCAAAACCTTGGCCGCCGTCCGATGGGATCCATGATGGCCTCCAGCTTCTCTGGAGTGACAAAACTCCAGAACACTAGGTACCTCATCATCAGGGAGACACCTGCGAATTAAGCTATCTGCACACACTCGAAACAAGTGAGGGTCTTCCCAGATATAATGGCGTGAGTCAGAAAGGAATTTCTTTTTCTGAGCATATGATAAATCATGAGGAACAACTCCAGAAACAAGAAAATTAGCCATATCAGCATACCATGGCTCTTGCACCTTTTTCAAACTGAAGACGGCTTCATCGGGAAAAAATTCATTAATAGGAATACCGTCGTCAGGAGTTACCATCCTAGAGAGATGGTCAGCAACAACATTCAGTTTACCACTCTTGTCCCTCACTTCTATATCGAATTCCTGTAAAAGAAGAATCCAACGTAGCAAGCGAGGCTTGGCCTCTTTCTTGGCAAACAAATATTTAAGAGCAGAGTGGTCAGTGTGGATATCACTTTACTTCCCCATAAATATGATCGAAATCTATCTAAGGAGAAGACCACTGCTAGGAGCTCTTTCTCAGTTGTTGTGTAGTTTCTCTGGGCATCATCTAGAGTTTTGCTGGCATAAGCAATAACTCTTAACACCTTATCTTTCTTTTGGCACAGGGCTGCACCTACTGCAAAGTCACTAGCATCACACATTATTTCAAATGGCGATGACCAGTCAGGAGAAACAACGATAGGGGCAGCTACCAATTTTTGCTTAATTAAATTAAAAGCAGAAATACAATCTTCAGAAAATATAAATGAAACATCTTTCATTAGCAATCAGTCAAAGGTTTAGCAATTTTAGAGAAGTCTTGAATAAACCTTCGATAGAAACCAGCATGCCCAAGAAACGATCTTACTTCCTTTACACAAGTGGGAGCTGGTAGCTTCTCTATCACTTCGACTTTTGCTTTGTCAACCTCAATCCCTTTAGCAGACACCTTGTGGCCGAGCACTATCCCATCCTTTACCATAAAATGGCATTTCTCCCAGTTGAGAACTAGGTTGGTCTCTTCGCACCGTCCAAGGATAAGATCAAGCTGTGCTAGACAAACATCAAAATCAGAGCCATAGACAGAAAAATCGTCCATAAATACCTCTATACTCTGCTCAATGAAGTCTGCAAAGATGGCCTGCATGCAGCGCTGGAAAGTGGCAGGGGCATTGCATAAACCAAAGGGCATTCTTTTGTATGCAAAGGTACCAAATGGACAAGTAAAGGTAGTCTTGTCCTGGTCCTCAGGTGCAATAGGAATTTGAAAGTACCCTGAAAAACCATCTAAAAAACAGTAATATTCCTGCCCAGCCAATCTCTCTAGCATTTGATCAATAAAGGGGAGTGGGAAATGATCTTTCCTGGTGGCTGAATTCAAACGCCTATAATCTATACACATACGCCATCCAGTGATCTTTCGTTGGGGAATGGACTCACCTTTGTCGTTTATAACAGCTTCAAAACCTCCTTTCTTAGGAACTACCTGTACAGGACTTACCCATGTGCTGTCCGATATAGGGTAAATGATCCCAGCGTCCAGAAGCTTCAACACCTCTGTCTTGACAACTTCCTTCATGTTAGGGTTGAGCCGACGCTGGGGTTGTCTGACAGGTTTGTAGTCTTCCTCCATATAGATACGATGTGTACAGAAGGCCGGGTTGATGCCTTTGATATCAGCTAGAGTCCATCCGATGGCTCTCTTATGTCTTCTCAGACTTCAAGTAACCTGCTTTCTTGCCCAGAAGTCAAAGAAGATGAAACAATGACAGGCAAGTAATTATCATTAGCTAAAAAGCAGTACTTGAGATTAGAGGGGAGCTCCTTAAGCTCAAGTACTGGAGGTTGCTCTATAGAAGGAACAGGTCTTTGGATTTCTTTATCAAGTCTCTCCAAAGGAGGGCGATAGGCTTGAAAACCTGGTTTTCCTCTCTCTACATGTGCTAGAGCTGTATTAACATCCATATTAAGAGTTTTATCCTCAACAGAAGATATAAGAACATGTTCTAAAGGTTCAAAATCTGAAAAAGTAGAAGAAAGTATAGAATAAATCTCATCATCAGTAGAAAGTTCACATACCTCGCCATCCTCATCTTGCATACTTACCGACATAACTGAATGAGCTGAAGTAGAACTTAACTTCATCATCTTTTTCATATCAAACTCTATCTTCTCATCTCCGTACCTCAAGGTGATTCTGCCATCATGCACGTCAATGACCGCCTTGGCAGTACTTAGAAAAGGACGACCCAAAATGAGTGGGACCTCCACATCATCATCTATGTTAAAACAACAAAATCCGCAGGAAAGATGAAGCGGTCAACTCCCACTACAAGATCCGCACAATTCCCATCGGTTTTATCTCGGATCTGTCGGCTAGCTGGAGTTTAAAAGGGACTGGGTGAAGCTCTCCTCCTTTTACCTTCAAGAAGGTTGCATATGGCATGATGTTGATGCTTGCACCCAGGTCACACAGGCCACTTCCACAATCTATATCTCCGATAAAGCAGGGAACAATAGGAGTGCCCGGATCCTTCTGTTTTGGGGGAAGTGCTCGAAGTAACGCCGTAGAGCACTCTTCTGTAAGGTGGACAGTCTCCTTGTCCTGCTTTTCTTCCTCTTTGTCACGAGATCCTTCAAAAATTTTGCATAGTTAGGCATCTCCTGAAGAGCATCAATTAAAGGAATATCATAGTCAGTTTCTTAAATATGCTTAAGAATTTATTGAACTGCTCATCTAAACACTTCTTTTTCATCCTGTTTGGAAATGGAAGCTCTATTCGCTTAGGAGTAGAAGAAGGTACATCAATTTGAATAGAAGATGGAGAAGGAAGAATTGATTGGAGCCTGTATCTCCTCAGAAACTACCACTGGTGGGACCGAAGGCTGGTGATTCATTAGAATGGGTGATCTTTTCACCAGTTTGTTGTGCAGTCACTTGCTCTTGATTATCTCCCAGCTGCTTGCCACTTCTTAATGTCACGGCTGCACTGAGCTCATCCTCAGGTTGGATTTGAGATGTACCACAGTTGCAGATCCTTAAGGCCTTGGCCGTCTCTCTCGGATTCTGCTGAGGTTGAGATGGAAATGAGCCCGGCTGCCTTTGATGCTGGTTGTTAAGTAGCTGGTTCATCTGCTGCTCCAGATTTCTCTGGCTATCCATCAGGATTGGTTGAGAGTTTGTTGTTCCTTCTGGTTGGTAGCCATGGAAGTAATTATATCTTGGAGCTTCCATCTTTTCATCAGATGCTGATTGGCAGGTGGCTGGTAGGTTCTGGCCCTGTCCCATCTGCATCTGAGGACGAGCTTGATTGTATGGTTGTAGAGAAGCCTGGGGGACCCTGCACATTACTTTGTAAAAGATTAGAATTTAAAGCATTGTTGGGATTACCATACCTGAGATTCGGATGTTGATTTCGGTTCCAGGGTGTTGGTAATTCCCTTGTCCTACAAAGTTGGCTTCTTCAGCGACCGTATCTCCTCCAGATAAGGGCATACTTCAAACGAGTGGTCACCACCACAATGAGAGCACAGAGGCTCAGATGAGGATGAAGAAGCTATCCTCTTTACCTGCTGAGAAGGCTGACCATTAATTAGAAAATCGTCAAATCTTTTTACTAGTGAGCTTACCAGTGTGGATTGTTGAGCTTGTGACTCTGCCATCTGCTCCATCCAAGGATCTATATTTCTTGCACCTTTGGCACCCATAGTCATAGTTCTGCCACCTTCGGTGCCCCACTGACGAACTTCTTCTATGTACGTCTCCATGGCCGCCATGAAATCATTGCCGGATCGGTTGAGGATGTTTCCTCCCAAAGCTGATCTAACTTCGGCTTGATGTATATGCTGCAAACCATTAAAGAATGTCATAGCTATACAAGTGAGATCTTGTCCGTGATGAGGACACTGTCGGAGCATCTCTTTAAAACGATCCCATGCTTCACAGATAGTCTCAGTACCTCCCTGTTTAAAAGCAAGTAAAGCAGCAACCAAATTCCTAGTTCTAGAAATAGGATAATATTTTCATAGAACCTGGTTGTCATCTCCTCCCAACTAGTGATAATACCAGAGGGAAGACAGTAGAACCATTTCATTGCTTCACCGTGAGGCTGCTAGGAAATAAACTCATTCTAGCATACTCCAGGAGAATATCTGTGAAATACCCGGGAATTTCCAAGATAAGAATACTATAGTATATAAGGTGAATAATAGGTCCGGGATTAGCGTTAAGATGGCCCAGGGAATTTAACAATCTACCTTCTCCTTTTAATGTTCACAATTCATTGTAACGTTTTGCTATGGTGACTGCTAGTCATATTCCTAAATCTTTCTTCTAAATTCGTTAGGTGATTTAAATCCTAAAATACCAATCTAGAATCTTCCTTCTAGCTTGTTAATTTTGAATATCCGGAGTACAATTCCAGTTTGGCTATTTAATATATTTGTTGTTTATTTGACTCTTTTTATTTCTATCACAGTAATTGTTATCGGTTTGGTGACTCATCTTTTTTTTTTAACGTAATTGTTTTCTTTCCACTTAGCCCTTAAACTATTTATCTATATTGATCTATTTCTGATTTATTTCCTTACTAGTATTTGTTTACTAATTAACTTCTAAGATATTTTACTCCTCATCCTTATCTTCTGCAACAGTCAAATAAATCTCTTTTCTATTTTGAATTAAAGGATTATGTCTTTATTTATTAACGGGTTGTTTTGTTTCTTCCTCCTGAGGTTTCTCAACGTCAATGTATTTAGAAAGTAATTTCACTATTAGTTATTAGGTGTTCCTTTAAAATTGTCTACAAGATTTAAATTAATTCCTCTACATCTTTACAAAATACAATTTATTTAACTTATATTGATAATCTCTAATTCTCTAATTTACTTATTTAAACCACGATCTTATTGATCGTTCCTCATCTTCTTCACGCCGCTATTACTCTCTCTTTCCCAACTCTCAATTCACGCTCCTGCTGGTGTTTGATCAGAACCCTTCCCTGGTGCCAACTAGAGTCTAACGGGTAAAGTAGTAGCATAGTTTGAGTGTTGGGTTATTCATTTGTGTTTGAGGTCTGCTGATTGTGATTTGTTCTAACCTAGACGTTGGTGTCGACGGCGAACGTCATTGGTGAATCTGTTGGGTGTCTTCCTGAGTCGAGAGAGCAATCAGGTAAATTCTGTGCTCATTGTTGGTTTTGGTTGTGGATTGCCTTCTGTCGCAAATGGTGTTTTGAGAAACTTCACTGTGAATCTGATGATGGTTTTGTTTTGGGAGTTCTTCACTGGTTTCTGATTACTTTGGGGTTCGTGGTGCTCCCTGACTCACCATGTTGGTTCTCTGCACCGTGAGCATGAATTGATTACACTGAATGGTTATATATATTTGCGCTGCATACAATGACTGCAGTTAAGCTCTATGATCTACTCTATGGACTGATGATTCATAGGGGGTGTGCACACTTAAGGACTTAGGGTGAGGGTATTTGATATTTCGGTCCGCTGTGACTGTTGGTTGTTTTATGGATACTCCAGTTGAAGACTCCCCGTGTGGTTTACTGGTTTACAACTCGAATGTTTCGCTTATCAAATTCAAAGGGATTTTGGAAAATGTATTTTACGTGATGAGATGGAATTTACTCAGTTTCACTGATTTGCGCGATCCCTTCGTGCTTTTATTGTTGTTTTCTGATCGCAGGTACCGATTGCTGACTTGGGGAAATGGGGAATGCGCTACGACCTAGTATTAGGAAGTTTGAGTTGTTTTGAGACTTTGGTTGTTTTATAAGTTTTGGAGCACATCGTTTTGGATTCCTTAATAATGTGCAGTTGACGATTACAGTTTAAGTTTCTGCACAAATGGTTTATGATATTGGGTTAATGTTTTTTTTGATGTTTTGTGATTTAATAGCCTGAGCATCCAAAGGTTTGGATGTGGCGGTAGCACCTTGGATTTTGAGAAAGTCTTCCGCTATTATCTATGGTATAAGTGTTGTTTAATCCTCATGTTCCTTTCATACTGATCTTAATGTGGGTTTGTATAAGTTTTGGGTTATTTTTAGTCTCTGTTCTGCTGTTTTAACTGCATACAGGGACCTGTCCGAACGTCCGTCCGGACATCCATGTTCGGACAGGCCCCGAAGAGCTCAAGAGGTTTTCTCTGTTTGGTGGTGTCCGACCTTCTGTCCGAACTTCAAAGTTCGGACAGCATGCGAGGACGAGGTCGACTTACAAGTCTCGACTTAGGTCCGAACTTGTAAGCTCGGACCAATGTTCGGACACGCCACGTTAGTTTCTCGGACTTTTCAAACTTACTTGTGTCCGAACTTCAAAGTCCGGACATAAGTTCGGACGCCCTTGGTTTCCAACCCTTTTAACTCTCGACTTGTGTCCGAACTTCAAAGTCCGGACACAAGTTCGGACTTTTGGTTTTTGCAGTCTATTTCTCGTCGGCTTGTGTCCGAACTTTCCATGTCCGGACACAAGTTCGGACTAACGTTGATTTGCCCTTCTAGGACTCGTTTGAAGTCCGTTTTCGATGCCGTTTGCGCCATTAGGCTTGTATTTTCATAAGCTATGTTTTGAGGTTAAATCCAGGGTGTTACAATCTCGAGCACCCAATTTGATCAATATTTATTAAAAATCGGTTGACATGATCTAGGGCGTCGTTGGGGTTGGAACCGTCAAATGTGCCTGAGGGCATCTCTCGTATGACTTTGTTCTGATGTGAAGGCTTCAGATCCTTCCATTCCTTCATTAATTCAGGTGGTAGCGTAGGAAGAGCTACTAGGCTTCTTCTTGGAATGGCCGCTGGTCTGCTAAATTGCTTCATTGCTTGGCTACCGTTTGTAGGAGTTGCCATTTGTATTTCTCTTTGGAACCTCTGTTGGCGTCTGGCTAGCTGAGGGGTACGTTCGATTTCCGGGTCAAGGATTCTGTCCCAATCGAGATGAGTGTCTGACCAAGACGAGTGTACACCATCAACAGTCTGCAAAAAAGAAAAATAGATTCCACAAAAATTAAAAGTAGAGTAAAATAAAATAAAATAGATAGATACAATAATAATAGTAATAATAATAATAATTTTTTTTTTTAATTAATATAACCCAAGCTAAGGACTAGACAGGAGTCTAGTCCCCGGCAACGGCGCCAATTTGCAAACGATAAATTTGACCTATTAAATACCAAGAAATATCTTAGAGAATAATAAATCAGAAAAACCGTCAGTTGCAAAAATCCTGGTTATTGTAGTAGAGTTTATGGGAACCAGGTATCGAACCGTGGGACTATGTGATAATTATCTAGACTTAGCAAAGGTTATAAATTGAGGGGGAATTTTGTTTTGTTCTAAACTGTGAATTATAATAAAGACAACAAGAATTTAAATAACAACTAATAATTAAAATACAGAATAATAAAAGTGGTTGTGAATATGGAAGAACGGACTCTGGGTTCAGGTTTTACTCGTTTGATTAATTATGCTATTCTACCGGTTTAATTAAGAATAATTTGGCAAATTCCTTTTAGTCTTTAGATTTAAATCCTAAATTCTAATGACCTCGTTTACCAGACATTGCAAGGTTTGATCTAAACTCAGGCAAAACACATGTAAACGGCTAGTTAAGAGGAATATAATTTTGCATCTGAAATACTATATTTATTCAATCAGAATAAATTTTTCCACAGACATAACAATTAATACCTATCTATTTATCACGGATCTGATCAAAATAGATTTCGTAAAGCAATTTAATAAACTCATGTAATTTATTAAAATGCGAGAGAATAACATTAATCGTATCAAATTATAATTAACTTAAACCGGTAAAATAAAGTGCACAATTAAAACAAACTAATAATAACCATCTCCCAGAGTATAAATAATCTAACCGGACATGTTAAATAAATGAGCAGAGGTAAGAGTAAAAGAAATCATCTGTTCGCTGACTCCTGCTCCGTTATTCTGACAGCCCGGATTAGAATTGAGGCAGATGATAATATATGGAGAATGGTCGAGCGTGGGTTCTGTTGTGGTGGTCGAGTGAATATGGAGGAGATGGATGAAGTGGTGAGTGGTGAGTGTAGGTGGGCGAGAGTGGTGTTCGGGTGATGGACGATTAATGGACAAGTTGAGCAGAGTAGATTTGCAGCTCTATTTATAGATACGTGGAACGGGATGCAGACAAGGAGATGAGCGGTGCAGTAGTCAAGGGCGGTGAAGTTGGTACGCAGATCGTGAAGATTTGAGTCAGAGATTTCATCGGGGCAGAGCAATTGATTGCAGAGCTGGTCACGCGTGCAGAAATTAAGGTGGGCGAACGTTAGCATTTAATGAAGTAGCAGTTCGAATGCGGCGCACGCGAACGGAGAAGAAAACTGTTCGAAATTCTGTTATGTGCGCATGTATGCATGTCCGCCAGGCGGTTCTGCCTCTCTTGTCCGCTCGAAATCAGGCGGTTGTATCTATTGCTTCCGCCTCCTTAACATGCGGTAGCTTCTCTGATGTCCGCCACTTAATCAGGCGGTTGTCTCTATTGCTTTCCGCCTCCTTAACATGCGGTTGTACCACTCTTGTCGCCAGTTATGAGGCGGACGCCTCTGTCCTGTCCGCCAGGTGAACTCGCGGTTGTGAGTCTCTTGTCCGCCTCGCGGTGGCATGTGTGGAGTCCGCGACTTATCAAGCGGACACGCCTGTTGTGTCTGCGCCCGTCTTGTACAGAGTGTACTCAATCTTAAATCGGCCCCAGATTCTTCGTTATAAGTCCGTTTTGGTCCCCGTTTGTTGCGTTGGAAAGCTCGTGAGGAGAACTATGCATTTCTGTCATTATTTCCTGATTTTATCATATAAATTGGAATTAGTTCCTACCCCAAGTAAGAGTTACAAAAAACATAGGATAAGTGTGAGAAGGTGCGTAAAAAGTTACAAAAATAATGACCAAGCACCTATAAAACTATATAATTTCACACTTATCAGATTTCCTGGAAATCTGGGATGATTCTGGGAGTTTGGAGAAGTTTGGAAATTTCTCTGCCAAGGTTGCCTGAATCCTTGGTTGTTGTTGACATAATTTACTTCCTCAGATGCTTTTAATTCCTGCAACTCAGGGCATTGTTTGAATCGTGTGGTCCTCCACACTGTGTACAAAACACATCAGAAGGTAAAGGAAACACAGAGGGATGCGATACCTGCGGTTGTCGTGTATTCACCACTTTTGCATGCTGGGGAAGAGAACTCATAGCCAATTGCTCCACCACTTTCTGCAAGGCACTAACTTTAGTGGGAAGAGTACTCTTCAATAATTGCTCGATTTTACTGTCGCTTCCTCCTACTTGATATAGACCTGGGGTGTTACCTCTAGAACCACCAGTAGCCCAGTCTCTTATTTCCTCACATAGGGATTCAATCCCATTAAGAAACTGCTCTCCACTCTCGGTCTCTTTAGAATATCAGCACCAAGGGATGAAAGTACCATGGTCTTACATTGGTTCACCAATCCTTTATAGAATAACTGGGAGAGTTGTTCCTTGGTGAGACCATGGTGTGGACAAGTCAGAAGCAAACCCTTGAATCTATCCCACGTTTCGCCGATGTTCTCTGAACCTGGTTGCTTGAAGTTATAAATTTCAGCAATCATCTCTAAGGTTCGGCTTGGGGGTAGGAATTTGTCATGGAACTTAGTGGCCATGTCGTCCCATGTGTGAATGTTTGTGGGGTTATGCTATGGTACCACTTACTTGCCATCCCTGTAAGGCTATGAGGAAATAGGGAGAGTCTAGCGTATTCGAGAACCGTATCTTTGGAGGTCAGGCTATTTACGTGCTGGAGGAACTTTGTAATGTGGAGTAAGGCTTCATCAGGATTAGTTCCATGAAATATTCCTAACTCTTTCACACAACGGATTTGATGGTATGGCTTTAATTTCTGCCATTCCTCATAATCTGCTTGGGAAAGAGCGGGAAGGTTTATGGTAGGTTGTTGACCTTGGTTGGAAGGCCGGTTAATGTTCCTCACGGTTGCAAATATATCAGCCATGGTATGGTTATTCCTTTGCTGCCTTTGTAAGTGATGGAATGTCCTTTCTATTTCTAGATTGTAATCGAGGAGAGTTCCAGGGAGACTATGTGACCTTGTAAGTGGCATTCACATTAGAAAATGAATGTACCTAAAAGATAACAAAAAAGAATTGTTTTAATGTAACATGAAAGAGAATTTTATTCATTAATATATGCTTTTATTTAAAGGGATATCATTATCATTACATAAAAACATATAAAAGAAGCTACAATACAATATATATAAAATATACTAAAATATAACTAGTAGATAGCCCTAAACCTAGTACGCCTAACTCTACTAGTAAAAATCGCATAAGGGGGGCCTTCGGTGAACCCTATTGGTGAAGATACCCATATGAGGGAATCTTCGCCTAAGTTCATCCACGGGCAGGACCCTCATGCGTGCTGTGGTCCTAAGGCGGTGGTAGGCAAGGGCGGGTCTCAATTTCTTCCTCTTAATAAAGATTTCTACCCCAGTACGGGGGTATAGCTCATTGACTACATATATATGTAGGAAATGGAAAAGAGTGGACTCCCCACTTTGTAACTTTGCCATCCAAATGTTTCTAGGCATCCTGAGTACAAAGTTAGGCAAAGGGTGAGACATCTGTAAAAGAAAGGAATATTAAAACATAGAGAAAGAGAGAAATAAATTTTAATAAGCGAGGCCGGGTAGAGTGTCGGATAGGATGTGTCCGGCATCGGACTTCCTCCGAATTTGCCGGATCATATACACCCGGCATCCTACACGGCAGGTAAAAAAAATTAGCATAAACAAAATATAAAATTAAACAACATTCATCGAAGAAAACTTTCGAAATTGTAAAACATGCCGGGCTTGATGTCGGGAGTATACTATCCGGCACAGACTTCTTCTGATGAAGCCGGGTACTTTACGTCCGGCATTACGTCCGGCAAGAAAATAATTGGGAAACAACAGAAAATTCAAAGAATGAAAGAATAATATGGCAATTACCAGGTTAAGGACTTGGACTAATTCCAAGTCCCCGGCAACGGCGCCATTTTGCTAAGAGAGATTTTAGTAGGTATTTATTGAATAATTATGTACAAAAGATTTAAACTAAAGCATAGGAAAACTAAAGAATGTGCCGGGTATATCTTACCCGACACTATGCATGGCATTAAATAAAAGGTAAAATATCCTACTCAATCTACTACGGGTAGCAAACCAAAACCCGGTCAAAAGTAGCAGGGAAGCAAATTAAGACCAAGCAAGTCGAACCCTAGGGACTTGTATAGAAAATTAGTCCTAGCCTTGTAATTACTAAGTAAAAAGGGGGGGAATGATAGATTTTCTAATTCTAATAAAAACTAACAAAACTAAGTGGTATTTACAATGAATTTATTCTTGATTAAAGGAGTAAAACCATCTAAGCATCAATGTGAACTCGAAACATAAATACAAGCCTTCGAATTAACCAACAAATGAAAACGCCGGGTGTCCTGTCGGATACCAGATGCACGGCATATTCAAAGACATTGAATATGCCGGACATTGGCCACCCGGCAGTGCATCCGGCATAGTCAATGTGCGTATTCTTTTTCCAGTTTCCGAGAAGAAAACAGAAGACTCAATACTTATTAACAATTTGAGCATATATGATGCCACGAAATGAACAAAGTAATGGGGAATGTGGATTAATTCTCACTCTTACTACTAACTCTTAATTCTTAAGAAGAGAGTAGGAAGACCATTAAGAGAGTCTAACCTATTCTACTTGGGATTAATCTTCCACAAGTAAAATTTGCATGAAGAGAAAAAGGAGATCAACCAATTCTCTTTCAATAAGAACCATACTCTTAATAAACTTGAAATTTGTATTAAAGTGATCATATTGTCTTACAAAGAGAGTTTCATCCCAACCAAGACAGAAGGGATTATTACTCAATCACCCATGAATTGAAGAAGGAAATACAAGGAGAAGGGAGAGTTTTGACATGGCCTTCACCCTCTAAATCTTCTTCCGAATCTTCTTCTTCTTCTCTTGAATGATTGTGCAGCAATTCTTCAGTCGAAATGCGTCTTTTTTGTGGAGTAAGTGTGTGTAAAATATGATGGAATGGATGCCCAAATTCGCAGCCTCTTACGCCCTCTTATAGACAGAAAATCTTCAGGTGCCGGATCCCATGCCGGGTAGAAGTCATCCGGCATCAGGATTAAACACGTGCTTTTCAGTAACAGTCGAAACCGCCTTGGCGCAAAGAGTCACTTACGCCGGACAGATTCCATCCGGCATCATACCCGACATCGAGTATTTGGATAACGGTAAATAACCGACATCCTTTGGTAAACAGGCGCGTCTTTTGCCTATGCCGGATACAATATACCCGCACATGTCCGGTGGCGTCCCATTTCTGTTGTGTACTTGAGCCGTGCATGAGAGGTCCGGCTCCATATCCGGCAAGGTTTGGTTTTTGATGAAAAACTCGCTCCTTGCATGAAAAACACTAAGAGCATTAGTCTGAACATATAAAATAACTACTTATATAAATTAATGCAAATACTAACTATTCTGACCTTATTTTAACTAATAATACTACAAATCTAGCTCATGAAATATGATAAGTCTACGGCTTATCAATATACCCACATTTTTCTAATGTATTCCAAAGTAGTTGTAATTGCTAGAATTATGATTTTGCACTAGAAACTTATACAACTCTTTAAATCAGCCTATAGATTTGTTAATGACTATTTAAAGCTAAAAATAATCATAATGACATGGCCTAAACATATGGTCTTAAAAATAACATAATAATTACTCTAAAATGACATTAAAATGTCTCTAAAATTACACTATGGTCTCGGTTTTTACACAGAATTTTCTCTAGCTTCCTTAAGTCATTTTTCTCCCATTTTCACTGAAATATCCCAAACCTTAATGTGTTAATTAATTATTTAATTACGATTTTCCAAGGCTAATTAAGTCCTTCAGATCATTGGTGAAGAAATAAAAAAACCAAAAAGAAAAAGAAAATGCATAAAAGTCACAAAACGTGAAAATGCGTATTTAATTATTTTAGGAGGTATGTAACCTTCACTGGGGTTATAAATATATTTTTATACCCTAATTACACACTAAGAACATGTGGGAAAAATTCCGGAAGAAAACAGATCCAAATAATGCGTTAAAACGCTAACGAAGTCTTAAAACACATTTTTCGAGAAGACACGAAAACGTGACCTTAAAAAGCTAAACGACCCCGTAAAAATTGTAGTTCATCATTTAACTATAATTAAACATTAATGGGAGCTTAATAACCATTAAATTAATTAAACAAGAAAATTTCGGAAAACGGGCCCGGTTAGTGAATAGTGCTTAACCGGGTAAAATAACGAGCGTTTTCTGTAAAAGACAAAAAAAACGCTCCAGCTCATATGTATAAGTGGGACCGGTTTTAAAATAAAAATCAGCTCACTCACACCCACCTAGCTAGTAAAGAAAAGAAAGAAAAGAAAAGAAAGGAAAAAGGTGAAAAAATGAAAAAGGTATACATTACCTTTTCTCTTCTCTCTCCTCTCATTTCTTTCCCCCACTCACGTAGCCTCTCTCCTTCTCCCCTCTGATTTCTCTCTTCTTTTTCCTCTGGCTGGGACAATTCCAAGCCCTCTCCCATGGCTACCCTCTCTTCTCTTGCTCACCCAAGCTACATCCAAGCTCTAAATCCAAAAATAATTACATATTTGAACTCCTCTCATCATCCTATATCTTCTTATCTTTTCAAAATTTCAAAAGGATGAACTTCATCTCCATGAGTTTTCCCCATTTGAAGAGAAAAGCACACTATTTTGAAGCTTGAAGCCTCCTCTTTCTAACAAGGTAAAAATATCCATGGAAAACCCTTGTTTTCTCCATTCTTCACCTTGGCCGATTTTGGCTCTTTAATGACTAGCCTTCTCTTCCTTGTAGAGCTATTCTTAAAGCTTTAAATTGTGGTGGGAATCCCCCCTAAGACTCAAGAATTTCCAAAGGTAAACCCTAACTTGGTGCTTTAAGCATCTTTTTAAATTCTAGAATAATTAGTGAGCCTAAGAGAGTTGCTTAGTGCTTAATTTCCGATTTGAATATTGGGCTAGAAAATTGGGCAAGTGATTTGCCATGACCGATTTTGGAATGAAGAGAAGAGGAGAAGGGTATTCACAATGAAACTTAAGAGAGTTTAAGGTAAGAAACCAACCCCAATGTATATTCTATATGTATTAGAATTTGGGATGGGTTAATAAAATAAATGAACCCCACTTGAGTTGTGGTAATAATGTGCTAGTATAGAAATAATGCAATTGAGAAAGCATTTGTGAATTTAGTGATTGATTTAAGAGCTATACACTTTGAGATTTATGTATTGTGTTGCATTTGGAGGATTTGATGAGTATTAATGTTTTTATATGTGTGCGGGTAGAACCATTGTGGTTTGGATAGTTTTAGGATGAATTATGTGAAGAAATGAGTTTGGGCAATGTTAGAAAAGTAGCCGGACTATGGCAAAATTCCGGTAGAAATCAAAGTGGTTTAAGTGATGTTTTGGAGTGAAGAATAACCTAGGGTTAGCTAGGTATGAATGGAGGTTGATTTGAGTTAGTAACCCACTTGGGGAATGCTTGTTTAAAGGTAGGAGATTTGTGCTAAAATCTGTAGCAAAAGGAGTTATTTAAGTGCCTTGGAAGTTTTAGAAAACAATGAGGATTTAAGGTTTTAAGATTGAGGCATGAACCTTGGTATGAGAAGTGCATTGTCTAGGAGGATTTGGAATGGTCAAATGGAGTGGGAACATAATGCAAAATGCCAAGAGATAAAAATCTGTAGCACAAGGGTGCAAAATGTAACAGAGAGAATGGAAAATTTATGAATGTGAGCAAGAATTTGAGTAGGGATTAAACCTATGTTTTGAAGAGGTTTAGAGCATGTTTTAAGATGATTAAACATGTAGGAAACATGTGGAATTATTAGGGAATGATTAGAGGTGAATTAGGGGTTGAAAATTGATCAAAAACTGTCAATTTTAACACCTACAGACTTGGTCCGGGTTTGTAAACAAGTGCACAAACCCGGACCACTCTTAAAACACGGCAGAAACTTGATTTAGCAATTAGTCCGGGTTTACATCTAAGTACACAAACCCAGACCAGTGTATTTTCTTGGCAGAAACTGAATTCCGGGTTTGCAACCCCGGACACAAACCCGGACCACTCCAAAAATGCACCAGAATGTGTTTTTAAGTGTTATTATGATGGGGAAGTGAATGGTAATGGTTTTATATGATGATTAGGCCTTGTTTGGTGACTTTTAAAGGCCATAAGAAGTGTAAACAAGTTTGGGAAGTGATTGAGAAAGTTGTGAGTTTATGTACACCAAGTTAAACGGAATTAACAGGATAACGGGGTTAAGTACGGGAGTAATGGAAGTTACATACCTTAAAATTTTAGTTCTTAATAAAACATTTGATTAATAATATCAGTTGTTCGGAAACTACCCGGGGAGCGTGAAGTGACGCGTTGGAGTAAATCCTCGGGAACATGGTAGAGTAACCTATGGTGTAAGGTATGGTTTTCCTACAACCTGTGTCCTACCGGGTTACACCGGCTTGTATGCCAACTTGTTTTTCTGTGTGTTTGCCACCTTGCAAGATAAAGCATGAAATGAGTTTACAGTAATTCATTAATGTGGCGTAAATAATTCTGATACCGTTTAACCTTAATTATGTGTTAAACCGTAGCTAACCGACCTTAAGATCATATAAGAGATCGGTATTCGGATTAAACGTCCCAACCTACCGGAATGTTCTAACTACGGCTATCCATGCTTTAGTTATATATTGTGGTTGTGTGCGTTGTGTGTTGCCATTGTTTAGTATATCGTGGTTTAACTAATGTTACTGTCCATGTTTGTTGAATGGGATGTTACCTTCCTTGTGTATGATTAACCAAGTTTGTAACACCAAATGGTGGCATGATGTGATAAGTTACATAAAGGAACTTCTAACTAATATGTATATAATATTGGGGGGTGAGGAATCCGGTCGTTGCGGTCGCGCGCGTTGTTTGGGAGTTGATGTCTATATTTGAATTAACTCCCACTCTGTTATGCTGTAGTTGTTTTCCTTCTTGGATTACAACCACCCACAAGCTTAACCAAGGCTTACCTATCTTGTTATTATTCGGGCTAGGGGGAATACTGTTATGTTATGGTTGTTTTCCTTCTTGGATTACAACCACCCACAAGCTTAACCAAGGCTTACCTACCTCATTGTTATTTGGGGCTAGGGGAAATATGTGAAATACCCCTAACCTTAAAAACATAATTAAATGATCTAAGATGGTTAATAAACATCTAAATACCATTGGGGTACAATATAAAGATCTCGACAAGGCAAAACATGCCTTAAGATCGGTAAAGCCAAAAATGTGCTTTAAGAAACCATAGAGATTGTATGACCTCAATTAGGATCCAAAGTGGATTCCTAAGTATTATAATTATGTAATGAACACTATAAACTATTCTCAGAGGAAACCAAGCTCTAAAACTTGTTCTAACACAAAATGTGCTTTTAAACTCCTTAAAGCACGTTTTTGAGAAAGTTGACTTTCTGAGTGGGTTTTGAGTGGTATTAGGCATTGGATTAGATGTTGTTATACTAATGTACTATAATGTACCACATTAGAAGGTCTAAATCCAAGATTTCAAAAAACAAAATCAGAAATATGGCATTCATTTGTGAATAGTAATCCAAATAGTGCATTTTTAAGCAAAAATTGACTAAGTCTAGTCAATGGTCAATACATGACTCATCTATATCCTAAATGAGGCGGCAGCTTAAGGCATGGAGGACATCACATTCAACTTTAATCAAAATATCTAGCCAATTTGGTGAATCACCATTTACTATTCCATTTTCTACTTTTCATTGATTAAAACACATTTTCTTTCTTTCTCTTTCCTCTTGTCCCATTTCAGCCAAGCCCTTAGCAGTTCCTAAATCTCTCAAGCTGTGTTCTTGAGCATTCAAGGCAAATCAATCTCTTTTCCACCTAAGGTAATGGTTTAAGGCATATTTTAGCTCTTTTTCTTCATCTCTTCATTACCTACACATGGAGCTTATAATCTATCACTTTCCATGGCTTATTCTCAGTGTTTTAAACCTTGAACAACAACCATTCTCGGCTGAAGCAAGATTTGGGACCAAGGTGGTCAAAATTTACATTATAAGGTAAAAACATACCTTAAGGATTCTTACTCTTCATCCGGTTTTCTTCTTCTGTTTTCTATGAGTATATTCACTCATAATCTTCATATTTTCATGTTGATTCAGTGTGTTAACCATTTGGAGCAAGGGTGGCCGAAAATCAAAAGAAAAATCATTCTTTAAGACATTTTGCCAAGGTAAAATATATTACCATAGCACCTTGCTGTTATCTAGCTATTCCCCATGTTTTTATGGTGAATTTAACACCATGTGGTGTTCTTGATTCAGGCCGAAACCCTTTAGAGACTACCTTTCATTTTTAAGGTGATTTTTGCCATAAATCTTACATTTAATTGTTCTTTATGGTTAACTCATGCTTGGAGTGTAACCATATCTTACTTTGATGTATTAAACATGTCTAAGTGTTGTGGTGATTTTTCCTCCAAGCTGCCGAGTTGGTTTTAGGGCTAAACCAAGGTATAAACGCCTTAAACCTATGATTTTATGATTTTTCAGCTCATATAATATATGTGCTGAGAGTGGAGATGATTAAATGGGTGATTTTAACCTAAGTATGGAAAAAATGACTTAGATAAATTAAGCTAGTCATTTAAGTGATTTAATTAACATAATGGTTAAATTATGACACTATGTGGAAAAATAAATAAGCTACAGCAAGGCCGAGAGTTTATAGTATATTTTGAGCTATTTATGTGTAATTTTATGTTATAAAGCAAAGTTGTAATAAGGCCATGTCATTAGGCCATTTTAATTTAAGTTTAAAAGCTTATTTAATTTAATTTATGCTTATATAATTAAGTTTGGGGTCAAATGGTAATTACTAGTAAAATATAAAGTCGTGGGCTTAATAAAAATTAAAACATTTTATAAAGTTTTGGGTCAAAATTGTAAAAATAGAAAAGTATAGGGTATAAGTAGTAATTACCGAGAGTTTGGGTCCAATTTGGCATTAGAAGTCAAAGTTGACTATATAGGAGACTTTGACCAAGTTTGGAGAGTTTAAGGAATTAAAATACTACCTTATAATAAGATAGTTATTAAATTGTAAATGAATTATAAGAGTTGGGGTGATAATGTGATTTCCAAAACTTAGGGGTACTAAATGGAATTTAGAACAGACCTTGGGTTATTAGGAATTTTTAGAAGTTTATTTGGTTAAATTTGGAGTTAATATGAATTATAAGTATAATATATGATATTTATATCATTGTTACAAATGGGTAACATATGGGTATAAACCGAGAATTATGGAAAGTATAAGGTTAGGAATGATATTTATAACCTTTTGGTATAGTTTGGTAATTTTTGGGTTATATATAAGGTTTTATTAAGATATATGTATAATATATAGTTTTAATGACATTAGGAAACTATATATTATAAATTGGGGAGGTTTGGTAATTATACAATGAAATACCCAAACTTAGATATGGTGTTTAAGAGATAAACTAAGTTATAAGGAGGCTAAATAATGCCTTAGAAACATTTCTAATCAAAGAAAACGTAAGGAAACACCAAAAGAGCAGTTTAAGCGAAAACGTGCTCTAAGCTTGGAGAGACTTGGGTGAGCACCCAAATATAATTATTAGACCTTAGTAATATCCTAATGGTCATTTTAAACCAATTACCAAAGAAAACCAAGCATGAAAACAAGTTAAAACACAAATTGTGCTTTAAGGACTCTTAAAGCACATTTTTGAAAAAGTGTCTTGTAAATGGGTTTTGAGTGGCTAAATGTCCATCATTACTCTCTAATTAACATGTGTGCTAATTAGTATCACATTAGGAAGTCTAAATCAATGGGAAATCAAAAATTTCACAATTATGTGCCTTGTTTAGTGAATAGTAACCTAATAGTGCTAGTTTAAGACATTAGTCAAAGTAAGTCAATTAAATGGTCAACAAAGACCACAACCTACCTTATTTGACCAAGGGGGCCGGTTTTTAAGTGTGACTCACCACACTTATCTAGCTATGTAAAGAGAAAGCAAAAGTAAGTAAGTTAACTATTCACCTTTTTAACATAATATCTCACCTTTAGTAGTCCTCTCTCCTCCTTCATTCTTCATCTTCTCCACCGATTTCTCTTGATCTCTTTCTTCTCTTTCACGTCAGAAGCAACCTCCATGCTAGCTCCACCTTCTCTTGGCCACTACTTACTCATTTAAGCTCCAAAATCAAAACCAAGTACATATATCTCTTAGTTAGCTCAAGCTCTTCCTTTCTATCTTTTCAAAACTTCAAGAGCCTCCTTTTGGAGCCAAGGCAAACCACCATTAGAGGAGGAAACTCAAGCTTGGAGACTCCATTAGCTTCTCCATTCTCTTAAGGTAAAGAAAATGTAAGAAAATCTAGGTTTCCATCATTTTCTCTCCATGTCCGAAAATTATCACTCATGGGGTTCCATTTTTATGCCTTGTTCTAGCTTGTTTTCTACTCTCTAAAGGATAAAGGAGGTCCTTCTTGCTTCATATCCAAGCTTGTCTTAAGAAACCAAGGTAAAACAATCACCTTAATACCTTAAAGCACATTTTTAACCTAGGGTTTGTTCCTTAGGGTTAATGTATTATCTAGCACTCATTGGAGTCATTGGATATTGGTTAGAACATTGGCAAGGAGAGTTTAAGTGGTGACCGAGATTGTCCAAGGAAAAAGGCTAAGGAGGAAAGTTTGTGAGCTTGTAAAAGAACAAGGTAAATTACTTACCTTAAGGTGTTTTATTGTTTAAGGGAATGGGATTTAGATTGGTGATGAGTTTAGTGTAGAGTTTACATTAGGAAAGGGCATATACCTAGGAGAAACAATGACTATGTTTGAGAACTTGTGACTAAGGAGCCAATGAGAAAAGAGATAGTCAAACAAGGTTGAGATGAATTACAAGAAGCATTTTATTTCAATGGGAGCCTTGTTGTGTGTATTTGCAGGTTAAAGGCAAATATATGTGGAAATTCAGTGGTTAAGATTTACGCATTTAAGGGCCTAAGAGCCAAGTCATTTAAGGGCCTAAGTGCCAAGCAATTTAAGTTCATGCACTATATTGTGATGTGGTGTAGTTTTGGTGTATGATGTGTGTAAGGAGGTTTAATGAGAGTTTGAATGTTGATAGCTATTTGATGGTGAAAAACTAAATGTTTTGGTGTAATAATGTACTAGAGAACCCATGGCAAAATTTAGAGAAGAACCTAAGTGTTTAGGATGTGTTAAGGAGATTTTATGACCAAGGTAGTACTAGGAAGTTTTAGGGGTTGTCTTGATGAAAAAGGGTGAGTTTAAGGTGTGTAATGAGTTAGAATGACCTAGACATGATCAAGGAGGATTTAGGAATCAAATGAATATACTTGGGTATTTAGGACTTAGACAAATGTTGGTAAACAACTAGGAAGAAATAATGTGTTGGTAGAAGGAGGCATAAACTTGTGTAGAAACTTTATGTAGTTGCATAAAAGAGTTTTAGATGGTGAAAGATGCTTGGGAGATGATGTTATAGTGGTGAGGAAGCATTTGGCATAGTGGTTATATTAGGTATGAACCACCACTTAGAAACCTAGTGAAAAACATTACAAGTGTTGGCATGATTACAAGGAAAATGCATAATGACTAAGGTGGATGTTGGTGAGTGATTTAATGTGTTTAGTGGAAGGCTTAAGGTGTATTTGAGGTGCCCAAATGAGGTTAGAACCTACTAGAATATATGAGGTGAAGTTTGGAGTTAAATGGGAATTTAGAAACAAGGTTCTGGAGCCGACCGACCTTAGGGACCGGACCTGCAAGGTCGGTCGAGCTCAGTTTACACTACCGGAAAGAGTTTCTGGAACCGACCGAACTTGGGGACCGGACTTACAAGTTCGGTCGGGCTTGTATTTTGTGTACGAATTAAGTCTCTAGAATGGACCGACCTTGGGACCGGACTTACAAGGTCGGTCATGCCTAGGATTTTGTACTGGAATTGGTCTCTGGAATCGACCAAACTTGGGACCGGACTTGGCAAGTTCGGTCGGGCTTAAATTTCCCACGGGGAAAACTCTCGGGAATGGACCGACCTTGGGGACCGGACTTGCAAGGTCGGTCGGGGTAGAATTTTCAAGCGGTGATACGTCCTGGAATGGACCGACCTTGGGTAAGGTCGGTCGGTAAGATCGGTCGAGCCAAAAAAAAAGAAATTTTAAATTCTAAAGATGTTAATTGGTAATAAGGTATGCCATTGGTAGGGTAATAATGATTAGGGACCTAAGAACCTAAGGAATTAGGTTAAGTTAAGTATAAACCTTAAGTTTAAAGTTAAGTTAATATGGTTAAGTGGTAAAGACTTAAGAGGATATCGAATGGGAATCTTTAGGGATTAAGTGTTTTAAGTAAGGTGCAAATAACTAATGACCTAAAAATGAATGAATGTTTTAGGTTGGTGAATTGGGACCCCGAAGAAGGTTAAACAAAAACCATCGACGGTGAACGGTACAGTCTTTCTTGTGACCTGCTTGCTAACGAGGTGTCCCTCGGCTTGTGTGCTATCTGTTTATTTGCTATGACTAAGACAAGATAAAGCATGCAACCGGCTATACTTATTCTCGTTGTGGATGTGTTTTATTTACACTAACCCACGAGACTTGAGATTGTTACTAACCAAGTTTAGTACTCACTGAGTTAAGGATAAGAATTAAGTATTGGTATCGGTTGGATAAGACCCATTAAGGTTTAACTAACACTTGGTATTTAAGACTTTCACTAACCGTAACTTGGGGTGGGAGTGAGGAATCCGGAATGGTACCGGCACATGTGTATTGAGGGAGGTCGGTATCTGAATCAGATCCGACTTCCAAATAAGACTTGTCATTAGACTCGTCACCTAGGGTCAACAAACCGACCCGACCACCCGGGCTACTGTTTGAGGTGGGAGGCACATTAAGGATGGCGTGGGGGGATCAAGCCTACATCCCCAACAAATTAAGAAAGGTAGCTTATTGCCGGATAGTGCACTGCTACCGGCTAGGGTTAACCAAGCCCTACAAAAATAAGCAACCAATTAAGGGCTAACCAATCTAATAGTGGGTCGGTTGGCAATTATAAGACTAAGGAGATTGTGGATTTAAGGAGTTAAGATCTAACTCACTTATTAAGGGAACACCTGAGTCGTTCATTTGCATTTGAGCTTTTTAAGTTCTTTGTGGTTTGTTGTTTCATCGCATTTCATATTATGTTTGTTATGCTAATCAACTCCTATGCTATCGACAATTAGTCGTCGTAGCCCCGTTAGCTTGGGGGCCATGAGAGGGTCGTACCAGCATTCGTGTTGACCCCCTTTGGGGGCTGTTTTTACACTTGCAGGTAAGCGGCCGGTGAAGTCACACCACAGAGTAGGAGCGGGTAGCCCTAGGTGGGACTTTATTTTGAGTACGGGTAGCGCCTGTGCACCCGTCTGTTAGTAGTTGAACTTGAGATATATTATGTGGTTTAGAAGATACTTAAAACTCGGATGGTGTATGTATTTGGAATGTACGGTTGTAAATATTTAAGTAACGGTATTCTTGTTGATTAGACCGTGGCAAGGTCCTGGTGATAGTTTATTTCCGCTGCGACGTTTAAGTATTATTTGTTAAGTTGCGATAACCACGATTGGCTTAGGACGGGGTGTTACAAAAAGTGGTATCAGAGCGTAGTTACGCTCTGATCAAGAAATACCGGACATAAGAAACCACCGAGTTAGGATATAAGTTAAGAAATAAGTGATGGGTTAAGGGTGTGAGAAGTTAGAGTGAGTAGAGTCAGATGACCACTACTAAGTGTGGATCGTCTTTACCGTCTACGGATGTTATAAATTCGTTAACCGAAACAGTGGTGGATACGAATCTAATGTGAGTTGTGATTGTTCAGATGTCAGGAAGGAGAGCCGAGGCCGTGGTCGAGGTGACGAGACTGAGATACCGGAAGGGCAGATGATCGCAGAGATCGTAGCCGCCGCCTTAGGGCACATAGGCTATCAGCCTGGTGTGGGTGCACCACCTCCACCGCCACAACCCCGGGAACCGAATTGGGTGAAGAGCCTTTCAGACCTTCGACCCGCACATTTTAAGGGGGAGACCGATCCCGCCAAGCTCGAGGCGTACATCTCTGAGCTGGAGACCGCCTTTGAGACCCTTGACATCCCAGCTGGGATCAAGGTGCGTCTAGCTGCGTTCAACTTGAAGGGGGCAGCAGGCGATTGGTGGAAGCTGGTGAGGGCCGAGCATGTGGCCATTCCAGAGTTGGCTGGGAAGTACACCGCCTTGCTACGAGCAAAGTACTACCCCGCCCATGTCCAGACGAAGAAGCGCTTGCAGTTGGATGCGTTAAGCAGACCGACAAGATGACGGTGGACGTATTACACAGAGTTCACCGCCTTCTCCGTCTTCTGCCAGGTCTTGGGTATTCAGACCAGATACTGGTGGACCGCTTCTATGGCGGGCTTAGCCATCGACTCCGCTACGGCATGGGGCCGACGAGTTATACTACCTTGCAGGTAATAAGAATGAGTAAGATATAATTAAGTGAATAAGATTTAGTTTGTGAGAAATAAGAGAAACTAATACCTTGGGAAGTAGGAGTGCTATCATGCCGCTGCTAAGGTTGAGATAACCGTCCAGCTGAGGGACGTGGACAATGCTAAGAGAAAGAATGCTGGGAAGAGTACAGAACACCAAGGGCAAGGTGGGTACAAGAAACAGAAGTACCAGCCACAAGCCCAAAAGAACCAGAACCAAAAAGGAAAGGAGGAAAAGGAGAAGGCTACTGATGAGCCACTGAAACTGACTTATGTTTATGCTGCTAAGCCCCTGCGCTCCAGGGCACCAAAGGGTAAGGAAATACATCTTGAGTAAGTGAGAATGGTTAGCAACATTGAGACGTAATCACTGATGCGATACGTAATCAAGTACTGAGACTGGAAAGGAAACCGGAGGTGGCTACCAACGACACTACTATTGCCAGAGGTGCAAGGGGGACCACCCCGGAGTTGACTGCAGGGGGAATAAGGTGGAGTGTAACTTTTGTGGAGTACTCGGGCACCGGGCATATGAGTGCTACGGGAACCCGGAGAGTAAGAATTAAAGACCCATTTTTAAGATTAAGGCCAAGACCGATCAAGAGCTGGATCCGACGGTCAGAGGAGGGTGCAGCAAGCTGCAGACAAGAACCCACGGGTGACCCAGAAGTCGGGACCCACACTACACTTGGTGGACCGGGACGATGAGCCTGAACCCTCATCGAGGCCAGGTACCGCTATAACCACTTAGTAATAAAATTGCCTGCTTACCGCATTATCATGCATGTTTGGTGAATAAATGAATTAAGTGAGAATGAGATGAGATTAGAACTTAAGTAAGATATAACCCACTACCACTTTAGGAAGCTTCAACATCTGCTATCCAATACCATCTACACCTAACCCGGAGTACACCGACATTGAAACCATAGACTTTCCAATCGAACAATGTCAGGTTATCCGCCCAGGTATGATTTTATTAAGGGGAAACCTGACACCCGAAACGCAGATAGCCATCATCAGGAAATGCAATCAACTAGGAATGGGACCAGGAGGTTTTTACACACCGGAGTACCCAGGGGGAGCAAGAATGAAGTTAAAGATGATGAGCTTAGGCAAGGATTGGAATCCATATGCCAAGACTTACCAAACCACGAGAATGCAAGATGGAGTCTCACCACCGGGGATACCCGAAGAGTTCCATCCAGTTATTACACAAGTCGTGGAAATCGCTCAGCAGTTGGAAGCTGAACCGATTCCAGACATACAAGCAGACATTTGCATTGTGAACTTCTATGAGAAAGATGGGCGACTTGGACTACATCAATACAAGGACGAGACAGCGGAGTCTCTCGAACGAGGGATACCCGTAGTGTCTTGGTCCATCGGAGATGACGCTGAATTTTTGTACGGCGAGCAGAAGCGTGCGGACCGTGCTAATAAGTTAATACTTAAGTCAGGGGATGTATTAGTTATGGGAGGAGAGTCAAGGATGTTATACCATGGGATTAAGAGAATCAAGCTGAATACAGCACCATCAGCAGTAATCAATGCGACGCATATGAGACCAGGGAGATTAAACCTAACCTTTAGACAATATTAGTCATGTAATGCTTTAGTATGGGATAGAATGAGATCTAAGATTGAAGCACATGTTGTAAACAGGATGGTTATGAATAAAATAACAGTGTTGTTCATGTAAATTGTTACGACTCTTGTTATACCATCAATACTCATGAAGCTTGTGAACACAATTAGGTCATGGACTCGGTACGGAAGGTGCGCTAAGCATACTTACAGAGGCACAGGCCGACGCCAGCGGCACTATCCTCACCGGCACCTTTCCGATTAATGGAATTTAGGCATCAGTTCTCTTGACTCAGGGGCCTCGCATACCTTTGTCTCGGCATCTTTCGCGAGAAGGTTGGGGCTAGACGCTGATGAGCTACCCGACTTCACGGTTACGCTCCCGTCTAAGGAGAAGGTTTGTTGCACTCGCTACTACCGAGGAGCCATTGTCAGAATTAAGGGGGAAGACTTCCCAGTCAGTTTTATTGAGTTCGGGAGTTGGGATTTGATGTTATCTTCGGGATGAACTGGTTGGAGTGGCACAAGGGTCGTATCCTCTGCGCCGAGAGATTGCTGCTCAGGAGTCCGTCTGGGGTAACAATATCATACCGCCAGAGGCCCAGAGTTCATCTATGGAGACCAAAAGAGGATGGATCTAGCAAGCAAGATCATCCTCAAATCTGGGGATGTGTTGGTATTTGGTGGAGAGTCGAGGCTAGTATATCATGGAATTAAGAGCATTAAGCTCAATACCGCCCCACCAGCTCTAGTGAATGAGACCCACATCCGACCTGGCCGTTTAAATTTAACTTTCAGACAGTACTGATGTAATAGTAGTAGCTAAGTGTGTAACCTTATGTAATACCAGTTGGATGAATGAAATAAGAGTTTTTGTACCTTCAAAGTATATGTGTTCAGTTTGTTGATACCGTTAATTCATAACTTCAGGCCACGAAAATGGAAAGGAGGGTACCATATGCATCCTAGATATGGCGCAAGCCAAGGAGTCCGGTAATGTCATCACAGGTATGACAATTAACAACCGACAGTAAATAAGTGATTTATTGGGACTCGATGCTAATACGAGAGGTGATCTCTGGTACCTTTCCGGCTGAAATACCCTGAATAATTAACAGTTTAAATTCGTGAAGGTTAAAAGAAATTATGAGTAACTATTATGATCATACAAAAAAAATATATATACATAGTAAATAATAATAACATCGTATGTGCGTATCGGTACGTGTTACGTAAATATAAGCTCATATGAATGCACACTTCTAAACCGAAACCGCGAATATAGTCGCACATGTATACATATATATACAAATATACACGTGTATATATATAAGACCAATGTTATATATAAGTAACAACATAACGTATTAATACCGTCACATACACGTATATATATGTAACGTTACGAAAATTACAACGTGACATAATAACATAGTTATATGCTGTTGGGGTAAAACCTAACGGTAAATTGTTAGGGGGGGTTAACCTAACGGCAAGTGTACCGGTCGATTATAGCAAGTTTAAATCTCGGAGTATTCCCTGAGTATCGAATCCAAGGAGGCAGTGGCTAGTTTAATTTCTACTTACACACAAAACAAGAAAAACTAACAGGAAATTGGGGGTTTTTGTATGTGATGGTGAATGTTGTAAAGGAATTTAATAAGCAATAAATAACAGGTAAATAATTGTTTTGATTTTGTTTGATAAAGGAAATTCCGGTTTACTACTTCTCTCTAGGTTTGCAATTTCTTCCCCTAAGTGATTTCTACAGAATTCTGAATAAAACCCTAGAATAAGGATAACTCGTATTCGGTCTCCCGCTCCACGAATTCTAATTAGCAAAGACTGAATCCTAACTCTCGTTATGAATCCACTGTTTACTAATTGCTTTAAGTGTAGTCTAGATTAATGGTCAGCTAGTGTTTAAAGGAATTACCATCTCTATACTAACTGGTTCTTTCCCTGTAGTCAATTGATAGCCGCAGTTCTCACTTATAAGCTAACAAACTGATAAACTCAATTAATTGATCAGATTAACAAGTCTAGGAATTCATAAGGGAAAAGAACTTTATTCTATTGTACTGCAGAAAATCACAAAGGTTCAGAAATAATTATTCTAGAGATACATAGTAAACCGAAATTAAAAGTGACTACTCAGCCATAGACAGAATAATAATGCTCAATATAAACAGCATAAGGATAGAGGGATTTAGCAGAAAAACTGATTTTAGAAAGTGGCTCTTCGCTTCAGGCGTGATTTGTCCTTTTTTCTTTTATTGTGATCTGCAATTTCCACACTCGTCTATGTCACATCCGGCTGTCTTGGGTCGGACGTAGATCCGGACGCCTTGTTCTGGCTGTGTCCGGATCCGGACGTCAAATCCGGACGCGGGTAAATGAAGCCCCGTGAGCAGGTTTCTGTATGTGAGTGGGGAGGAAGAGTTACGGAGGAAATTTTGTGAATGGAGGTGAAGGATTGTCGTGGATGAAAGGATGATATGGAGGGAGAGGAGAGGATGAGTAATGTTTAGACTCTGAGAGTCTGGGACGATTTGAAATGAAGCAGGAGCTGGGTTTATATAGGCTTAGA